>ML432318.1:1174-13810 GCA_005239525.1 Nicotiana knightiana | reverse complement strand
AATGAAAAGCCAATAAAGGCGAAATAAAGTTGGAAAGGTTAAGTCCCACATGACTAACCGTCGCAGCAGAATTTGAGGGGCCAAAACTCCTCCCCAATACTCTGAAAATCCAAAAGAAAAAACAAGTGGAAAGCCTACAAAGGCAAAATGAAATGTTGAGTCCCACGTGACCGATCGCCATGGTGAAATCTCGAAAGCCAAGGCCCCCGGGATTAGAGATGAAACCCAATCCCCAGCAAGCAAACAAGCAAGCAAGTGGTTGAGATCTTCATCAAAAGAAGTGAGATCAAGCAGTTGAAAATCAAGGCCGCAATACCGATCACTGTTTCAAACTAACAAATTGTTCTTTGCTTGAAATAGGAAACATGCGCAAAAGCAACCGTGCAAAAGACAAATGCAATAAAAGGAATCGCGCAAGAGCTAGAAGGAACTCTGTATCATTGACTCCAAAGAAAGGGAAGTTCCCTCCAAAAATCTTTTTCCTCGTATATGAAAAAAAAAAAAAAGAGAAAGAAGAAATGAAGTTAATTGTGATGCGACCCTAAAAGTAGCATGGGATCTTCAACCCTTGGCCAAACATTTCCAACCCAGGATATCCCAGCCCTCGGTTGATGCCAACATAGGGTCCCGCACCCAACAGACACTGGCATAACCCGGTGATCCTTCTGACAATAGAATAACCTGTTGATCACTTCCAGACACTGGCATAACCCAGTGATCTCTTTTTCAGGCAACAGCATAACCTGTTGACCTCCCGGACACCGGCATAACCCGGTGATCTTCTTGACAACATCATAACCTGTTGATCATCTTCCAGACACTGCTATAACCCAGTGATCTCTTTTTCAGGCAACAACACAACCTGTTGACCTCCCGGACACCGGCATAACCCGGTGATCCTCCTGACAACAGCATAACCTGTTGATCATTCTAGACACTAGCATAACCCAGTGATGTCTTTTTCAGGCAACAGCATAACCTGTTGACCTCCCTGGACACCGGCATAACCCGGTGATCCTTCTGACAACAGCATAACCTATTGATCATTCCAGACACTAGCATAACCCAGTAATATCTTTTTCAGGCAACAACATAACCTGTTGACCTCCCCGGATACCGGCATAACCCGGTGATCCTTCTGACAATAGCATAACATGTTGATCATTTCCAGACACTGGCATAACCCAGTGATCTCTTTTTCAGGCAACAACATAACCTGTTGACCTCCCCGGACACCGGCATAATCCGGTGATCCTTCTTACAATAGCATAACATGTTGATCATTTCCAGACACTGGCATAACCCAGTGATCTCTTTTTCAGGCAACAACATAACCTGTTGACCTCCCGGACACTGGCATAACCCGGTGATCTTCCTGACAACAGCATAACCTGTTGATTATCTCCCAGACACTGGCATAACCCAGTGATCTCTTTTTCAGGCAACAACATAACCTGTTGACCTCCCGAACACCGGCATAACCCGGTGATCCTCCTGACAACAACATAACCTGTTGATGATTCCAAACACTGGCATAACCCAATGATCTCTTTTTAAGGCAACACAATAACCTGTTGACCTCCCGGACACCGGCATAACCCGGTGATCCCCCTGACAACATCATAACCTGTTGATCATTCCAGACACTGGCATAACCCAGTGATCTCTTTTTCAGGCGACAACATAACCTGTTGACCTCCCTGGACACCGGCATAACCCGGTGATCCTTCTGACAACAGCATAACCTGTTGATCACTTCCAGACGCTGGCATAACCCGTGATCTCTTTTTCAGGCAACAGCATAACCTGTTGACCTCCCGTACACCGACATAACCCGGTGATCCTTCTGACAACAACATAACCTGTTGATCATTCCAGACACTGGCATAACCCAGTGATCTCTTTTTCAGGAAACATCATAACCAGTTGACCTCCCCGGACACCGGCATAACCCGGTGATCCTTCTGACAACACCATAACCTGTTGATCACTTCCAGACGCTGGCATAACCCAGTGATATCTTTTTCAGGCAACAGCATAACCTATTGACCTCCCCGGACACCGGTATAACCCGGTGATCCTTCTTCCAACAACATAACTTGTTGATCATTCCAGACACTGGCATAACCCAGTGATCTCTTTTTCGGGCAATAGCATAACCTTTTGACCTCCCCGGACACCGGCATAACCCGGTGATCTTCCTGACAACAACATAACCTGTTGATCATCTTCCAGACACTGGCATAACCCAGTGATCTCTTTTTCAGGCAACATCATAACCTGTTGACCTCCCGAACACCGGCATAACCCGGTGATCCTTCCACAGACACCGGCATAGCCTGGTGATCTTTTATTGACAACGACATACCTTGTCAATTTTCTTTCCAACATAGGGTCTCCACTCCCTCGTTGGTTTTACCTTTAGGCATAGGGTATCCATAATAACTCCGGGTTCACCCTTCCCGGCTTTTCATTGCTTTCAACAATAAAGTAGTATAGTTTTCATTACGATGACTCACGGAATTTTCCTAGTGAAAACTGGGGCAGAAAATTTCGTTCGTTTGGTTTGATTTTGCGCAGGTCACAATAAATTCGAGACGACCAAAAGAAGAAGTTTTGATCCAAAATAACAAAACAAAAGAAGAAAGAGAAGGTTGAATCCAAAAGTGCAGATGCGGAGAAGATATGGACTATTCAAGACGAGATTAAAGTCATCCGTTCGGTATATCCTGCCTTGGTCCGAAAAGCGAAGAGACGAAACCAACACCTACGGCTAACAAACATCAAGATCCAGGTCAGAGTTAGTAGAAGATCAAGATTCAAGAACAAGTCTTAGATAGGAATCTTGTAACTAGCAGCTGATAGGTTTTAGTTTAGTCTGTTGTCTTGTTTACTTTGGGTGTAACAAGGAGATCTGCAGCAGCAACCGCAGTGAAACCACAGTTACTCGGCAGTCCCATCTACCAAAACATCCAGAACTACACTGACCTGATTCCCTTATAACCAAGGATATCTAGGCAACCTTCGAAGCCAGGGTTTGGTCAAACTTTTCAAAAAAAACGCTTCACGATGGAACATATGAATAGCTAAAAGTCGTTCATTGCCGCTCACTTTTATCTTAGCCCGAAAACTCTTCGTGTTTCCGAGCAAAGAGGGGCAGCTGTGAGCATGTAATTTTTACTCGCCATATCGTCCTATAAAAATCCCAATAAATCAATTGATTTTATGAATATTGGTTGATCTTTCAGTAATTAATTGTGAATTATTCGCATTTTTTGCATATCCACAATTCATCTTTCAAAATCATTGAAAATTTTGCATTATGAAGTTATTCGTTGTAATTAATTAAATAATAGACAAATGACGAGTATTTAACGTAATGTAATTTTTAATAAATTACTATAAAAATTAATCTCTTTATTCGATAAATCATAAATTTAATTAAGAATATATAATTGGTTGTTTTATTCTAAATTAATATGTAAATATATGAAAAATAAGGTTTGAAATTAATTGCTACATTTTTTTTATTAAGTTAGAGTTTAATTAGAATATTAAGTTAATTAACTAAGAAAACAAAATCGGACCTGGGCCAAGGAAGACCCAGGCCCAACCCCTATTTTCTATGCACTCAGACAGCCCAGCCCAAATCCCCTACCCGGCCTGCCCCAGCTTAACCAAAACGACGCCGTTTAGGCCAAGTTCAACCCCAGCCATTGATCTATCCTTGATCCAACGGCTGGGAACTGACCACCCTTTTAGTATTTAACTGCCCGAACCCCACCCCATACCCTCATTCAATCTGAAACCCAACCCCATACCTAAACCCTAGCCGCCCCCATTTCCTTCATCTCTCTCGAACTCTAACACCTAAACCCTAGCCGCCCCAGAATCCCACCGCCGTCCGGCCACCGGACCTTCTCCAATCACCCCCAAACTTTCACCCTATGATCCTCTCCTCCCCCTTAACCCCATCCCACCATCAGCTTCCCTAAAAAACCACTCGAATTCCTTCGATTTCAGATCTAAGAAAGGCAGAAAACTTAGTTTCCTGTTACCAGGCCGATCCGGAACAATTAATGGTTCAAAGCCACATGAGTCAACAACTCTTGATGAGAGCTGCTGATTCATGTGGGTTTGGATCATTTCCAAACCCTACCGGAGTTTGTTAGTACCCCACTAGTACCCCTTCCCCCTTGTATCTTTTTTTTCTGATATTGCTTCACTTTTAGAAAGAAAATGAAATTGCATGCCTCACTGTTTAACACATGTTTGTAGCATTTTTTTTATTCTTGACTTAGTTTAGATCTGTAAATGCATTTATGCTATGTTTAGCCGATTAGCTTGAAATCTTTGATTCGAGTTTAGTTTTGTTGAATATCTTCTCTTCTTGGTCGTTTTAGTTCTAAATATGCATGCGTACCTAATCTATACCTTATTGTCCAAATTGTTCACTGGTTGGGGACTATTGTTTCCTCCCAGACTGTTTCCCCCCTCCTTCTTTCGCCATTTTTCCTCGACTATTAAGTTTCTCGCTTTAAAGATTGAGTACTAATCTGATTTTTGGAGTCCACGGGCTTTTCTGTTTAACTAACATAATGTTCGTTTTAGTTGAAATTGTTAGTTTTGTTGGATAGGCAAACCTATATTAATTATACTTTCTGTTTGTTTACTTACTTGTGGTTTTGACTGTAGTTTCAATCGATCAAATAATGGTCTAATTAGACGATTATACACAACTAATCAACTATATATTTGAACTAAATAACAGTGAATTGACANAACTAACCTAAAGTAATTAATTAATCTAAAATCAATTAACCTTTGATAAAACAATGAAGGTTTAGCTATCAGTTAATTAGATTAGATTGAAGTTTGTTTGTTGACTAATAGTTAACATAGCATAAGACTCACTTAAAACCCAAGAATTGATTTAACTTAGTCGACTCCTTCAAACAAGATGAACTGGTTAACTTAACCAACTTCTTTTAATTATCCTAAGCTTAAAGACCTAAGTTAACTAACCTAAGCCTAATAGCCTCTTAAGAAATTAACTAAATCCTAAAATCTGTCTAAAAAAGTTAGTTTAAAATTAATTAACTAAAACACATTAGTTAAACTAGGCTTAATAGTTAGTCAAATTTCTGATTTTTAGTAATTGAGTGGGATTAACCAAACCAAATAAGTTAACTTTGGTTAGGGATTTAAGTTTATTGACTTACATTAATTAACAAGCTAAACCTAGTTGACTAATGGGGACTTAATCAATTAACCTTTAATTAGTTAACCTAACCCTAGTCAAGAACAACCCCTAGTTGACTGAAATGGGTTAATTAGTCTTTCAACTAACCAAAGTTAACTAATAACCCTATAGAGTAACCCTGATTACCCAATGGTAAATTCAGGGAATCCAAGGGTTACAACAGGTAATAAATATCAGGAAATCAGATACTTTAGGGATAGAAGGGGAATTTCAAGGGGCTGGAATGTTCTGGAAGATACAGCTGTCCCAAAAGGATAGGGTTGACAGCTGTACCTGTACCCTTTTCAGCTCATTTAGGATAGGGAATATGCTAAGCATATCCCATCCAAAATGTCCCTATATATACACACACTTTTTACCACTAGAAGAGGATTTTTTCAGATTCTTTTCTGAATCCCTTAGACTGAAAACCACAACTTTGACTACAAAAAACATAGAAAACAGAAGTGAAAAGGATTTCACAGTAGGAGTGGGAAATAATCTGAGCTTAGGTTGTCTTGTAGTTGTGATTCTATTTGCAAAAAGACTTGGTTTTTTTTGGGTTGTTGTCTTAGTTCAATCATTTGGGTATTCAAAATCATCTTCCCCTGAGTTTTCTCTACTTTGGGTTTGCTGTTTGGTTGCTGCTGGGTTTTTTCTTCCTCTTGCTGATTTTCCTCTCTGCCTGATCTTTATTTGGTCAGGTTTCTTTTGATTATTTTCTCTTCGAAAAAGGTATGTAACAATGAACTTTAAATGAAATTATTATACTCAGAATTTATTGTTAGTTTGATGCTAAATGTTTGATTCTTGCTATGTTTTCTTTTGAGATTATGTCAAGCTGAATCTTCTTCTTTATTCTTGGTTTATAAAGCTAAAGTAATGTTTAGTTGATATGATGTTAAGGAATCCAGATATGTGTTGTGTGTAGTATCTAAATCCTTAAGAATTATTCTACTTTGATTTCAAGTTGGTTAAAATGCATTGAGTATCAGTGGATGTCAGTTTTGTGTTAGTCCATTAATGGAATAATCTGCACTTGGGTGTTGAATCTGACGTCTTCTATGGTAAGATTTTACCCATAAGATGGCAGAAATATACTTTAACTGGGTCTCTTTTGTCACTAAAGAGATTCAACAAGCAAGTCTCTAGATAGTTGACACTAGGGTAAATGAGCCTGACTTCTTAATAGTCAAACTCATCCCCTTAGTAGTGCATAAACAGTAGCCTAAGGTGCTGGAAATCACCCCTTTTTAGATAAGAAGTGGGTAATCAAAAGGCTCCTAGGGAAGAGAATCTGAATCCTTTAACATGATCAGATTCATTCTCTAAAAACATGCCTAAAAAGTCAAAGACATAGTATAAGTATGAGTTGAAAGTTACAAAAAGGGGCCTCTATGGAGTTGAATCTGACCCCTTTTATGGTCAGATACAACCCATAAAAGGGGGCAGGAACCTGTTCTGTCAAAGTGGTGCAAAGCATCATCAAGGTTGAGTCTAGCCTCCCTCATGGCATGACTCATCCTATAAATGTTTGAAGGTCTGCTTTTGCTACTGTCCAAATAGCAAAATTTTGGACTTTTAGTTTTAGATTGAAAGATGCTTTTATTTGTGTTTCCTTAGTCACTGAAGAAACTCATTAAGCAAGTCTCCATATAAACTTGACTTAGTTGGCATTGTGGGATTAAAAGTCTAATCCCTTCAGGGTCAGATTCCCCCTATGATCATGCATAAAAAATAATAGAATAGTTAGATTATCATTATAAAGGTATTAAGACAGGAATCTGAACCCAATAAATGGTCAGAATCATGCCTTAAGAAATGCCTAAGAATAGTTAAGTCATTGTGAGAATTCAGGTCATAATATGAATGACTTAAAGGACTGATGGGTTTGCATCCTCAGAACTGAACCTAACCTCTTTATCGTCAGGTTCATTCCAAGAAAAGTACACCAAAGTAGGTCAGGTCCTTTAAAATTAACACTCGCATGATTAGGATTCAATTTGACCAAATAATGGTCATGTTTCCTCGTAACATGCCTAAGGAATGGTTTATTAAGTTAGTTGTTTTGTGACTAAGAAAATAGCCAGAAGAATAAAGATTTCGAAGCCGCTGAAGGCCAGCTTGTGCAGAAGCAGTTTTGTTCTCTCTTAACATTGTTAATTATTGTTTTTTCCCTTTTAGGAAATTGTATTTCATAGTGAAACGATAATGTAATAGCATAATTGTTTTTGTATTTTTATGTTGTAAATATGGACTGGATACTGTATACTATTATTCCAAGTTTCTTACTCTTTTCTGCTAAATCCAGAATTGGGCCAGCTTGATGAAACAGCCCACTAAGGCTTTAATCAAGTTTAACTCCTTAGGCTATCAGGCCATGAGGGAGTAGACAGGCCCAAGGATTAGAGTTATCTGCTTTAAGAAGTAATATGATAAAAGTAGACATTCAACTAAAAGTATGAATTTATATCCTAAGTAATCTATATGAAAATCTCCCTGTAAACATCTGCTAGAATTTTGGAATCATGTTATTTCAGTTTCTGTAACTTTCAATATGAATAGAAATTGGTGATCCAAAATATTTCTAACGTATCTCACATTCTTTGAATTTTTTCCGAGATAGATGTATGAATATTTGTACCTTAAAAATATGTACAAATCCTGATTTTAGATATGTGTTTAGGCTGTATAAAAATGGGCAGAAACTGCAACGTATGAACTGGTAAAACCTGTTTATGCCCTGCTATTTTTTCAAGATTACAAAGTCCTCACAAAGAACAATAGATAGTTCTAGCTTACCAATTCAAGGCCGAAAAACAGTAAATAAGGTGTTTGTATGCTTATAAGCGTAGGCATGAGCCCAAATACTCATCCTTAGACTAGCTAACTTAGTCTTAGACGATTTCGAACACATATCTATCCTTTAGTACAAAAATCCCTCTTTTGGACTAAAATTACAAAAACTAGAGAATAATCGATAATTGCTTCAAATAAGCATTTTAACTATCATGACCATAGTCATGATTATGTAATCCACACTCGGGTGCGGCAACTCATGTCCCCGACTCCAACTTCAAACAATAATAACAACTCACATGTTGTCTCGTGGGTGCAATTCATGTGGCACGGTTACAATATGTCCAAAAACAAACAAGTGCACGCCATCGTGACTTGTTTCAAGATAAATCCATAAATATCAAAAGCGGTTTTAAATTATAAAGTTAAATGCACAATAGGTTTAAAACACATAATTAGTCAGATAATTTTGGCCAAATATTAATAGTTAAGCGACCGTGCTAGAACCACGGAATTCAGGAGTGCCTAACACCTTCTCCTAGGTTAACAGAATTCCTTACCCGAATTTCAGGTTCGCAGAGATTTTAATCAGAGTCAAGAACTTCCTCAGTTTGGGATATTAAAATAAACGGTGTACCGGAGGATCGTCAAAAATCCGGGTGGCGAATTTAAAAAACAATAAATAACCCCAAAATCGAATAATGTTACTTTAATTGGAAAAACTCCCTTATTACCCTCCCGGGGGTGGAAAAAGGAGGTGTGACACATACGGCCTGACTCCTGTAAAACCAGGGATATGTAGGCAGCTCAGAAGCCAGAGTACGACCTAAATCTCCCAAACTGTTTTGCTCGGTCCAAATTGGCCATCATATCTTTACCCGACAACTCTTTCATCCTTTCCGGGTAAAGAGGGGCAGTTGTTGATACCCAATTTTTCCCAAAATATTCTTAATTGCATATATACCTTCAAAATCATGCATTACTAGCAATTGGTATTTTGCCATAATTTTTCTATGTTTTATTAATTTGTCTAGTATTTTATTACCAATAAAGAATTATAAAATTGCATCACAAATGATTTCAAAAACATTTCTTGATTTAATTATTTTGTAATTAGCCAAATTAGCATCTTTTGGCTATAATTGCAATGACTTTGCAATTATAGCCCAAACATATAATTTTGTACTATTTTTTATCAGAAATTAGTCCTTTTTTATTTTAAATTACCAAGTAATCATTTAAAACTATTTTATATGCATAAAATTCATTTTTTTATAATTACTAGCTATTTTATAAATTATTTTAACTAATTCGAATTGAGTATTTAACAAATAGCCCCATTTTATTTCAAGTATAAATAATTTAAACCAGCTTAAATTCCTTAACTAAACCAGCCCAAACACCTAATTAGACCAGCCCAAATACCCATGCCCAATCCCTAAATCTTACCCGACCCAATGCTGATTAAATCTTGGCCGTTGATCAATTCTGATCAACGGCCCGAATTCGTTCTTTCCTAAATTAACCTGATGACCCCCCCACCCCCCAAAACCTCTGATTCACTCCTCACTCACTCGCCGTCACCCCTCTCCTTATCTCTCAAAACTCCCTCTGCCTAACCCTAACCCCCTCCGCCAGTTGCTTGCTCATCGTTAATAATGGTGGCTCACCACCACTCCTATCCTTAATGGCTCTCCTATGGCCGGGATTCTTGCTGTCTTGAGGTCCTCAAGGGGACCAGTGGCCTTTCACTCACCCCTAGGCATGTTCTCACCGTTCTGAAGCCACCATGGCTCGATTGAGTAAGGCCGTCCTATTTTATTACTAAATCTATGGCTTCTAAGGCGGAATATCTCTATCTCTAGGTTATCTCTATCAAAACCCTAACTTTATCTCTTAGCTCTTTAGAATTGTAACAGATCTGAGTATCTTTGAGCTATTTTACTATTTTTCTATGAAAACCTTTCTGATTTTCGAAGCGTCTCTTCATCTTCATAACTAGGATTTCTGAATTTTTCTTCAAAACTATTTTCTCTGATTTTTAAGCGTTATTCTATGATTTTTATTGTGTTTAAATGATTTTCATTTAGGTTCTCCCTTAACCTAACTAATTATGTTAAAAACCCCTAATTTCTTGGCTTAGCTTTGGGTTCTGAGTTTGTCTTTGCTGATTTGTTCATGTGATTTGTGTGTATGCCTGTTTCTCATGAATATGTTCTGAGTCTCAGTGTTTTACCCTATTATGCTTATTAGGGCTTCTGACTTGTCTCTTCTTTCCTATACTATATTTATTTCGTTCTTTCACATAAATTTGCAGTAATTTCCTTTAATAAGTACTATTTTATTTGAATCCCTGATTTCCTGTAATTGATACCCTTTACTGACTTCCGGCTTCTAATTTATTTTCTTACCTTATTATGTGATTGACTATATTATTAATTGGTTCCTACTAATTTTTTCCTTAATTAGACCTGATGTATCTAGCCTTAATTGCGTACTCTATACCAACTGTGTTTGAATTATTTCCTTGTTTGTTATGCTCCAGCTATACATGATTTCCTTTCTTACTTGTTACATGTTCTTTACCGTTTGAACTGATTCCCTTAATTAACGGAAGACTTAGACTGATTTTACTCTAATTGATTCCGAGTTCCATAATCACTGTACAATTTTGATTCTTACCTTATTTACCTAGCTTTCAAACTACTATATATATTGCTCTCTTCTACTCTCATTATACATTCTCAACACACACGAACCCACATTAGTTCATATCTCTCATACACTCAAAAGCTCTTCTACTTTCTTTGTTACTTGCTATTGTTATAAAATTAGTCGGCTGCAAGCCACGGCTAATTATTACACTCTCCTGTTCTTCACTTTATGTTTACTCTCTTTACGGGTATGTTTGATTTCAATTCAAGTTCCAAAACAAATGTGTTTCTTCTACTGCTTCAGTTTATCATGTTACTAATATGTTTCTGTCTATTGTTTAGCTTTTCAACACGTGGTTAACTTGTTCTACTTAGTATACTAGTTATGTCCTAACCCCTCTTAGGATCAGCATTCTTATGAGCCTTCTTATTCCCTTTGTAGTCTTTCTAAATTTGACTCTACTCTATTTTTGAATGTTTGTTTATTTGTTACCTAGTTTCTGGTATGCACATGTTTGCAAAACAATCTGTTACCCTTAGTCGCTTGATACTATGTTTAACTTAGCCTAGTACCATTATGTTCCAATTAGCAATTTTGGAATCCCTGCCCTATTGTTTGCTATTTCTTAGAACTTTTGTGCTTCTGCCTATTATGTGTTCACTGTACATGCCTGTTGTTATTTGAGTATTGCTTAACTTGTTTGGCTCTGTGTTTTATGTGTTGTTTGATTGATTACACAACTCTTGTCAAAATTATTTTACTGCTAAACAACTCTCCTATTTTATTAAACTATTTCAACTGAGTCTTTTCAATATTGTTTTATACCAAAGCCTTTTAAAAACTATGTCAAGCATTCTCACTCTACTCTTAGGTCCTTAATTTCTGCCCCTCCAGTCTGTGACCGCTTTGGGATCCCTATGACATCCCTCTTAACTTCTTCTTTTCTATCTACTTATGCAATTCATTCAGCTATTGATTTGTAATAATTATTGTAAATGGATATTGAGTTGGCTAGTGAAATGTGGAGGGTAGTTATATGTTCTATCAGTGGGTAGAAATCCTTCCTTAGGCTTTTACATTCCCTATATTTGCATTAGAATCCATTCTTACGACCAACATATTCATTCAAACCATGTCAAACATGCATTAGATATCATGTCTTTAAGGCTTTAATTTTTACTTCTTTAACGTACAACATGTCCTTAATGCATGCATATGCTTACCACTTAGAAATTCTTCTCTTAGGATAATTGATGCGAGACTAAATTGCATAGTATAACATGTGATATACCTTACATTTTATGCGCATTAATGATAAAAATACACTTGTTATGTGCTTAATGAAGTTTATTTCATGTGTAGGTGAAGTGGAGATGGAAACAGAGCTAAAAGGATGCAAATACGTCGAAAAATACGCGAAAGGACACACCCGGGCGATAGCCGGGCGACAGAGCCAAACAGCCAGCCCTACCTGGCATTAGCCAGGCGTTAGGGCTGAAACGCCAGCCCTACCCTGGCGTTAGCCAGGCGTTAGGGCTGAAACGCCAGCCCTACCCTGGCGTTAGCCAGGCGTTAGGGCTGAAACGCCAGCCCTAGCCTGGCGATAGCCAGGCCTTTGGGTCCAAACGCCAGGGTCCCCAGTCGGCCAGAAAAATATATGTCGTGACTATTAATATAATTGTGCTTAAAGAAGTATGGGGAAATAAAATCGTTGTGAAGGTGGAATTTGGCTATATTGAGTTTGAGGTTGAATGCGAAAGTATATGTATTAAAGTGCTTAGGGAGGTGTAGCCATTCTTATATCTAAATTTATCCTACCCGTCCCGAAGCCTACATTACAACCAAATAGAAGTCCTAAATGATCCTAGACTGAATGAGCTCGATTAGTAGAGTAGTACACTACGGGCAAGCCTATGGTGCATCTTTTGTGGCATATGAAT
>ML432315.1:110240-135830 GCA_005239525.1 Nicotiana knightiana | reverse complement strand
AGAACTCTTGAAGACATGGCAAGAACCATGCTTCTATCTAGCAAACTTCCTCACAACTTCTGGGTTGAAGCAATAAACACTGCTTATTACATAATCAATAGATGCATGACCAGACCTCTGATAGAGAAAACTCCTTATGAATTACTTAAAGGGAGAAAGCCCAACATATCCCACTTTAGGGCTTTTGGATGCAAGTGTTTTGTGCATAATAATGGCAAAGATTCCCTAGGAAAATTTGACCCCAGAAGTGATGAGGGAGTATTCTTGGGATATTCATGACATAGCAAAGCTTATAAAGTATATAATAAAAGAACTATGTGTGTATAATAAAGTGTACATGTTGTCTTTGATGAAACTAACACTCTTGGTGAGAGACAGGAACCAGAAGATGATGAGCCTGTACTGGTGAGAAGCAGTGATCACATTGAGGCAAACATGGAAGGAGGAACAAGTGATGGACCAGGTTCAACTACCCCAAGCAACATGACAGGGGGAATTCAACATATGCAACCTGGCCCTGATCCTGCTCCACAACAACAAGACACCATGGAATTGTCTAGGAATGAACAGCTGGTACTCAAACCACACAGATATCAGAGTTCTCACCCTCTTGAGAACATCATAACAGATTTGGCATCCGGAATCAAAACAAGATCATCCTTGAAAAATCTGTGTGCGTTTGATGCCTTTCTATCCATGATCGAACCAAAGAACATTGGGGAAGCCCTACAAGATGCTGATTGGGTAAATGCCATGCAAGAAGAGCTGAATCAGTTTGAAAGAAGTCAAGTATGGCACTTGGTACCCAGGCCACTAGAAAGATCAGTGATTGGCACCAAGTGGGTCTTCAGGAACAAGCTCGATGAGGATGGAACTGTTACAAGGAATAAGGCAAGACTAGTTGTTCAAGGGTATAGTCAAGAAGAGGGAATTGAATATGATGAGACCTTTCCCCCCGTGGCAAGACTGGAGGCAATCAGACTTCTTATAGCATGTGCTGCACACATGGAATTCATTCTTCATCGGATGGATGTTAAGAGTGCCTTTCTCAATGGCTATCTGAAGGAAGATGTATTATTCAAGTAGCCTCCAGGTTTTGAAATCAAGGAGTCACCTGACCGCGTATACAAACTTGACAAGGCTCTGTATAGTCTCAAACAAGCACCAAGAGCATGGTACGAACGATTATCAAAATTCCTGCTAGAACATGGGTACAAACGAGGCAAAATAGACAGTACCTTGTTCTTAAGGGAAAAGGGTAAGGATCTCCTGGTTGTGCAAATGTACGTGGATGATATTATATTTGGGGAGACTTTTGAAAATTTGAGCAAGAAATTTGCTATGCTTATGGGGAGTGAGTTTGAGATGAGTATGATGGGTGAGCTAAACTTCTTCTTAGGCTTGCAAATCAAGAAAAACTCANTGGAACAATGATCCACCAACAAAAGTATGTGAAAGAATTGCTCAAGAAGTTTAAAATGGAAGACTCAAAGGAAATAGACACTCCCATAGCCACAACTACAAAATTGGATGTGGATGAACCTGGTTCATCTGTTGATCAGAAGCTATACAGAGGGATGATTGGGTCTCTATTATATCTCACTGCCAGCAGACCTGATATTGTGTTCAGCGTGGGACTGTGTGCTAGGTTTCAGGCAAATCCAAAGGAGTCCCACCTCATTGCAGTGAAGAGAATTTTGAGATATTTGAAAGGCACCACTGATTTGTGCCTTTGGTATCCAAAAGGTTAGTAATTTCGACCTTGTAGGATATGCTGATGTTGATTATGCAGGTTTCCTGGTTAACAGGAAAAATACTTCAGGCATGACTCACTTTCTGGGCTCATTCCTTGTGTCTTGGGATACCAAGAAACAAAATTCAGTAGCCTTATCTACTGCTGAGCTGAATATGTGGCTGCAGCCTCCTGTTGTGCTCAATTACTATGGATCAAGTAACAACTCATGGACTTTGGTATCGATGTGGGATGCATTCCTATTTTCTATGATAACACTAGTGCCATTAGTATGACGAAGAACCCGATTCATCATAAGAGAACTAAGCACATAGATGTTAGGAACCATTTCCTGAGGGATAACTATGAAAAAGGAATTATCTCAATTGAATTTTGTGCTACTGATCAACAAATTGTACAATACTTTACTAAAGCACTGAGTAGGGAGCATTTTGAGAGAAACATGCTTGAATTAGGGATGATTAAAATCACCTGATTGAAAAAAATGAATTTTTTTTGGCTAGAAACACTAACATAGATAATCAACCAGTCTAATCATTGCTCAGCATCATGACTTTACTGTCATACTCTCTTGCCATGTATTAATATGATTCCCTGGTTGCTAGTGATGTTTCTCTATCTTTGTAAATTGAGGCAAATTATGGACTTTAACACGATGAGCCTGGTTCATCTGACTGACAAGGTACATGCTCATCTCCATACAATTATTGAACTAATTACAGTCACACATGAGCAGGATTCTATCTATATTTGGTTCATTTCAAATTCTTTGTAGTAATCCCTAAATGAACCCGTTTCAAGTAGTCACATCAGTACTCAATTAGCCTAGAGGTAGGGAAATCTTAACCGTCTAATCAATGACACTCCTACAACTAGTAGACTTCCACTTGAATAAATGTTCTACCCATTGTAAAATTAATAGCCATATCTTATATAAGAGTCATCATTACTCTCCTCTTCATAAAGTAACCGTCGAACCAAGATCATTAGTCTTCAAACCCAAAAACTGATCACTCTTTCTTTTCTTCCTAACAACACTCATAATCATGTCTTCACCACCATATGCTTCTTCTTCTTCATCACTAAATCATGATTATGATGGAGGGAACTATGAATCATATTCAAATTCTCCATCTATATACAGTTCTCAATCACCTGAAAACCCTCCTGTTCCAGAAGCCACATCTAACCCTAACCCAGCCCCTCGTGGTCGTCGTGTAAAGGTTCTTGCCAGAAAATCAGTGGCTTCTGGGTCACGTGCAAATTTCTTGGAGGCAATTCTGCAGGCTGAAAAGGATAAGAATTATGAATCATTAAGTGAATATTTTAAATCAGCCAACGAGGCTGAAGCACCTGGTTCATCAAATTCTGAACAAGGTAATCTCGAGGCAATTTCTGAGTTTGTTAATGCTGAGAACATGTTTGTTCTGGTTGGGTTGGTAGTTGATGTTGAAGTTCCAAGTAGGCAAAGAAAATTGGAAAAAGGTAAAATTCTTGAGGGTAAGGGATTTGGGGAGGATGGTACTATATTGACTATTTGCGGTCCCATTCCTGAGAAGGTTGGAGAAGATGTCACAGAGTTAGGGGGAAGTGTAGTCGAGGAAGCCATGGCAGGTCTAACAAGCTTAAATAAAGGAGTAGATAAACCTAGTTCATCTGGGGACGAGACATTGGCTGACAAGCTAAGGAAACTGGAGGATTCCTATAACCCCAAGAAAAGGAGGACTTAGAAGTCCAAGAAGGCTACTAACCCAATTCCTTCCAAGAAGAGAAAAGATCTTGTAGCTGCTGATGTTCCTGTTCCTAAGGTGCGTGCTACACGTAATGCTATGAGAGAGGAAGAAGAACTGTTTGAGAAGGTTCTGCTTGAGAGCAAGAAAACGATAGCTGCAAAGGGAAAGGCTAAAGTAGGAGAGCCTGTGAAGACTGTTGTGGTTGAAGAGGATACGATGTACCTGGTCCATCATGAGGAGTAGACTGCTCCTGTTGTGGTTGAGGCACCAAAATCAAAGACGGCTAAGGCTTCTTCAAATAAGTCAGCTACATTGTCTGCCACACCTACAAGAACCATTAAAAGAACCATGTCCAAGGCAAGAAAAGTGAAGGTTGTTGAGAAAGATGATGATAAATAGTGGATTGGAGAAGATGAAGGGGAAGTTGGTGAGGTGACGGACAGAATCACCTTGTTTGGCAAAAGAAAAATTTTGAAGGGTAAGTTGGTGAAGGATCTTGAGGAACCTGGGATGAGATACCTGCTGGACACACTGGATGTTTAGGGGTGGAAGAACATGGTTCTTCACATGGAAGGAAGATTGGATAGAGCTGAACTGGTGGAGTTCATGGGTAATGAAGTGGTCAAGGACGACAGGGTCACTACCACAGTCAAAGGAATTCAAGTCTCCTTTGATGCTAAAGAACTGGGAGAAATTATGCACATTCCTGCTGAGGGCTACAAGGATTACACTAGGCAAAGATGGTCTAGTTTGGATGGGATGGCCTCAACAATCAATATTACCAGATTCTTCAGTGACAATGAAAGGGAAATTGAACTCAGGCCAGTCTACAAAAGTGAAATGAATCCAGAACACAAGTTGCTTTTCGAATTTGTTATCAAATTCTTGCTGCCAAGACAAGAACGAAGGCATATAGCCAACTATATGGGCCTGACCTTGATAATGCTTGTGTAGGGGAAAGCAGATCAATTGGACAACCTCCATCATCCAACTCTTGGACAGAGTTGTGAATGGAACAAACGTGCATGCAATCCCATATGGCTTTATTCTGATAGTTGTGCTTGCTCATTTTGATGTTCCTGTGAAAAAGGCTGAGATGGCTACTGCCAAGGACTTTTTTGGGAAGGATAGTTTGCTGAATTGCGATTATACTGTCAATGTTGCTGCAGATGAACCTGGTTCATCTAGGAAACAACCTGTCAACAACAAAGTTAGAACTCTGGTGCAGGAAAGCGAGATCAAGGATATGGAAATCCTTCGTTTGAAATCTCGTTTGATTGAGGTTGAAGGTGAGCGGGATGCTCTCAGGGCTGAATTAGCAAACGAGAAGGAAAAGAATGAGGGTGTTCTTAATCAGATGCTTTCTCTTCTACAAACCAAGACCACAACCTCCTCTACGTCTTCCCATCCTTAGGCTGTCCATAGCTACAAAAGCCCCTCTTTAGACCAGTTGTTCTATTTCTGTTGTTTTTATTCTGTTTTGCTCATGGTTATGGCTGTTTTTTTGTTTTTCTTGTATGGTGTTTGATATTCGTTCCTAATCAATGAACTTTTGTTGTTTTGGTTATTGACTTGTCTCAATTTCTTATATAGCTTACATTTATTGGTTTCTTATGATGATTAATCATGTTTCCACCTGCAGTTGCCTCAATGGCCATGAGTAATTGTTAGCAACAGTGGTGAGTTTATCATTTTGCAAACTTTTTGATGATGCCAAAAGGGGGAAGACAAGTGCTTTTATATTTCAAGTGATATTTGTGACCTAATGAACCTAGTTTCTCTATGATAAATGCTTAAAAAAACATACAAAGTGTTTGAGTTGTATACAGGGAGAAGCACAGAGTTTGTCATCATCAAAAAGAGGGAATTTGTTGACCCAAGTCACTGCATAGTTTTTTGACAAATGTCTGACCAGTTGAACCAGGTCCATCAGAGCACACATACTTGACCTGACGCGTTGGCACACAAACCTTATATGCATATGAGATGAATGCGACTGTGAAGTATCAATGAACAAGGAGAGTATCTTCTAATGCGAAAAGGTTGCAGATTGATAAGAGAATAGAAGTTGAATTCAACAAGGACAGTAACAAAGGAAGGAAGTTGAGTTTAATACGAACTCGTTCTCCCAGGTAGAGTTGTACCAGAACTGAATGACAAACTCAACAACTGACTTTATAAATAATTGAAGTATTCTTGCTTGAATCAAGAACGCACAAGTGTAGAAGTGAATCAAGATCTGAAAGCAAAATTCCTAGATATTTTGCAAGCAGAATTACTGTGCGACACAAAGGCTACAGACCAACTAGAAGAACTAGTTCTATTTGTTTGTCATTGAGTCTAGTTGGTTGTAGTATGAGATTTTATATTGTATCTTTTCAGCTTTCATAGAAGCAATTGTAATAGGTACGCGTTGTTCAAGTTAGAGTTAACTTGAAGCTTGTAGAAATTAGCTAGAGGCTAGTTACTACGAAGGGATTAGAGTTAGTTCTAGGATTACAAAAGAGTTTATTTTGTAAGTCCGTTTGGCTCTGAGTTTTAGTGAAGAGTTTGAACAAATCCTACTTAGGAGTAGGTTGTGGTTTGTTCACCTTTTGAGCCAGGTGTTTTCCACGTAAAAATCTCTGAGTTTTTACTTTACTACTTTTATTATTCCGCAACAGTAGAAGTTGGAACACCAAGAAGAACCAGGTTCTTCTTGGGAGACATCACTCGAAAATTGGGTACCACACAAATTAACGTATCTTCTTGTGTGGTATTGACGTCTAAAACATCACTCCCCCCATTTCTAGAGGCCGAGGTAGAGGCTGGGGAGGGCACCGACCCAAGGTAGGGGATGAGGGCGTCCCCGAGATTCCCCAGTTGCACCACCAGTGGGTCCAGCAGAGGATCCTATTATTGAGGAGCAGGTCAAGGTGCCCGCAGCAGATCCTGCTCCGGTGGATTTTATGACAGCGCCGGGCTTCCAAGAGGTCATGAGCCGTATGATGCGGTTCATGGACACCATAACTCAGGTTGGTTTATTTCCAGCGGACCCGACCACATCTCAGGCGGGAGGGGGAGCACAGATTCCTACTGCCCAGGCCCCAGGACATGCACTACCCACAGATGGGCCCCAACCAGTTACAACAGTAGCACCTGAGTCCAGACCAGCTGCGGATGGTGATCCGCATAAGTTATTGAACATACGTAAAATGCTACACCCTCCTGTCTTCGGAGGTGAGTGTCATGAGGATGCTCAGGATTTCACTGATAGGTGCAGAGATAGACTGCACAACATGAGGATACTGGAGTCTCTTGGGTTTGACTTCACTGCGTTCCAGCTGGAGGGCAGGGGCCGTAGATGGTGGCAGTCTTATGTTCTTGGCAGGCTAGCGGGTTCTCCTCCCATTATTTGGAGTAGTTGACTCAGCTTTTCTTGGACATTTATATCTCACCCTCCGAGAGGGAAGAGTTGCGGCATCAGTTTGAGTAGGGTCAAATGTTAGTGACCGATTATGAGGCGAGATTCTCCAATATGTCTCGCCATGCTCTTATGATACTTCCTACCGAGGAAGAGAGAGTGCATAGATTTGTTGCAGGATTACACCCCAATATTCGGGCTAGAATAGCTTGGGAGGTTGAGATGGGCACAGGTTATCAGCTAGTGGTGGAGATCGTTCGGAGGATTGAGGGCTACCGTCAGAGAGGTAGAGAGCAGTTGCATCAGGATAAGAGGACCCGATACTCTGGAGAGTTTAGAGGTGCCCCGGCTAGGGGAAAAGGTCAGTTTGGGAGGGGCCAGCCCAACATGCCCCCATATTTAGCACCCCCACCACCTACTTGAGGTGCTCCAGCGCACCCCTATTTCAGCGCCATGCTAGAGAGTTCTTACCGTCCACTAGCTCTCCAGGGTTCTTCTAATGGTTACACAGGTAACCGGGGTTCTTCCAGCTTCTATTTTAGTGCTATATCGGAAAGTTCATACTGCCCAACGACTATTCAGGGTCAGGCAGCAGGGCAGCAGGTCGCCGCACCGAGGGGTTGTTTCGAGTGCGGGGACCTCAGCCATGTCAGGAGATACTACCCCAGACTTTGGGGCAAGGCAGTAGAGCAGAGCTATCAACCCATGATTACAGCACCAGCCGCCCGACCGACCGGATGTGGGGGATAAGCTGGTAAAGGTCGTCCTAGAGGTAGAGTCCAGGCAGAGGGAAGTCAGCCAACTGCTGCTTAGTCTGGTGGAGGCCATCCGACCGGTGCTCTAACCAGATTATATGTTTTTCTATCCAAACCAGATGCATTGGCCTCAAATGCAGTTATCAAATGTATTATTTCCATCTGCGATAGGGATGCTTCAGTGCTATTTGATCCAGGATCTACCTATTCACATGTATCATCTCTGTTTGCTCATTTTCTAGATATTCCTCGTGAGTCCTTGGGTACTCCTGTTCTTGTGTCCACTCCTGTAGGAGATTCTATAGTTGTGGATTGGATCTACGCGTCCTGTGTGGTCACATTCTATAGTTTTGAGACTAGAGCAGATCTCTTGTTGCTTGATATGACCGACTTTGAGGTCATCCTGAGCATGGACTGGTTATCCCCATATCACGCCATCCTAGATTACCATGCCAAAACTGTTACTTTAGCGATGCTAGAGTTGCCGAGGTTAGAGTGGAAGGGTTCCTCAGTCAGTACATCTAGTCGGGTTATTTCTTTTCTGAAGGCTCAACATATGGTTGAGAAGGGTTGTTTGGCTTATCTGGATTATGTCTGGGACACCACCACAGAGTCTCCGATGATTGATTAAGTTCCAGTGGTCCGGGAGTTCACCGATGTGTTCTATACCACTGTACCGTATGGCTCCGAAAGAATTGATAGAACAACTTGATTAGTTGTTAGCAAAGGGGTTTGTGAGACCGAATGTGTTACCTTGGGGTGCACCGGTGTTGTTTGTGAATAAGAAGGATGGGACTATGCAGACGTGCATTAATTACCGCCAATTGAACAAGGCTACCATCAAGAACAAGTACCCATTGCCGCGCATTGATGATTTGTTCGACTAGTTTCAGGGTGCTAGAGTGTTCTCTAAGATCGACTTGAGATCAGGGTATCATCATCTGAAGATTCGGGACTCAGATGTCCCGAAGACTGCTTTTCGTACTAGGTATGGCCATTATAAGATTCTGGTGATGTCCTTTGGCTTGACTAATGCCCCAACGACGTTTATGGACTTGATGAACATGGTGTTCAGGCCTTATATTTATTCCTTTGTTATTGTCTTCATTGATGACATCTTGATATACTTACGTAGCCTGGGGGAGCACGAGCAACATTTGAGAGTAGTGCTTCAGAACTTGCGAGAGCAGAAGCTATATGCTAAGTTCTCCAAGTGTGAGTTTTGGCAAGAGTCAGTAGCATCTTGGGGCATATTGTATAAGGAGAGAGAATTAAGGTGGATCCCAAGAAGATTGAGGGGGTTCACAGTTGGCCGCGTCCTACTTCAGTGACTGATATCAAGAGTTTCCTGGGGTTAGCAGGTTATTACCGCCGAATTGTGCAGGGCTTTTCATCCATTGCATCACCCTTGACTAGATTGACCCAGAAGGGTGCTCTTTTCCGTTGGTCCGATGATTGTGAGGCGAGCTTTCAGAAGCTCAAGACAGCCTTGACTACAACACTAGTTCTATTGTTGCCTTCCGGTTCAGGGATGTATACGGTATATTGCGATGCTTCACACGTTGGGTCGGGATGTGTATTGATGCAGGAGGGACGAGTTATTGCATATACTTCACGTCAGCTGAAGATTCATGAGAATAATTACCATGTGCACGATCTAGAGTTAGCAGCGATTGCTCATGCTCTTAAGATATGGAGGCATTATCTGTACGGGATGTCATGTGAGGTTTATACTGATCATCGCAGCTTACGACATTTGTACAAGCAGAGGGATCTGAATTTGAGCTAGTGTAGATGGCTTGAGTTACTGAAGGATTATGACATCACCATCCTTTATCATCTAGGCAACGCGAATGTGGTTGCAGATTCCTTAAGTAGTAAGGCGGAGAGTATGAGTAGCTTGGCATTCATTTCAGTGGAGGATAGGCCACTAGCCTTAGATATTCAGTCCTTGGCTAACAGACTTGTGAGGCGGGACATTTCAGAGCCCAACCGAGTTCTTGCGTGTGTTGTTGCTCAGTCTTCATTACTGGGGCAGATCAAGGCTCGGCAGTTCGATGATCCGCATTTGGCAGTTCTCAGAGATACGGTGCTATTGGGTAGTGCCAAGGAGGTTTCTATTGGTGAGGATGGTGTTCTGCGACTCCAGGGTCGCCTATGTGTTCCTAATGTCGATGGCTTGATGGAGAGGATTCTGGAGGAGGCACACAGTTCACGGTATTCCATTCATTCGGGTGCTACGAAGATGTATCGTGACCTGAGGCAGCATTATTGGTGGCGGCGAATGAAGAAAGACATAGTTGAGTACGTGGCTAGATGTTTGAATGTCCAGCAGGTTAAGTTTGAGCACTAGAGGCTAGGTGGCCTACTTCAGCAGATGCCTATACCTGAGTGGAAGTGGGACCGAACTACTATGGACTTTGTAGTTGGATTACCGCGGACATTGCGGAAGTTTGATGCAGTCTGGGTCATTGTCGACATGTTGACCAAGCCGGCACACTTTATTCCGGTTGTGACTACTTATACTTCATAGAGGTTGGCTCAGATCTACATTCAGGAGATAATTCAGTTGCATGGTGTTCCTGTTTCCATCATATCATATAGAGGCCCTCAATTCACTTCTCATTTCTGGAGATCTGTACAGAGTGAGTTGGGGACCCGTGTAGAGCTCAGCACAACATTTCATCCGCAGACCGTCGGGCAGTCGGAGTGGACAGTTCAGATTCTAGAGGACATGCTTAGGGTATGTGTGATTGACTTTGGAGGGCAGTGGGATCATTTCTTGCCCTTGGCCGAGTTTTCTTACAACAACAGTTATCAGTCCAACATAGAGATGGCTCCATTTGAGGCTTTATATGGTCGACGATGTCGTTCTCCTATCGGGTGGTTTGAGCCTGGTGAGGCTAAGTTGTATGGTATAGACTTGGTGAAAGATGCCTTGGAAAAGGTAAAGTTGATTCAGGAAAGACTTCGCACAGCACAGTCCAGACAGAAGAGTTATGCGGATTAGAAGGCATGTGATGTATCATTCATGGTCGGCGAGAAGGTTCTCTTGAAATTCTCGCCGATGAAGGGCATTATGAGGTTCGGGAAGAAGGGCAAGTTGATCCCAAGGTTTATAGGTCCATTTGAGGTGTTGAGGCGAGTTGGGGAGGTTTCTTATAAGCTTGCTCTACCTCCCAGCTTATCGGGAGTTCATCCTGTTTTTCACGTATCTATGCTTCGGAGGTATCACGCCGATTTGTCTCAAGTATTAGACTTCATTACTATTCAGCTGGACGAGAGCTTGGGTTATGATGAGGATCTAATTTCCATTATTGATAGACATGATCGCAGTTGAGATCCAAGAGGATTTCTGCGGTAAAGGTCTAGTGGAGGGGCCAACCAGTCAAGGAGGCGACCTGGGAGTTCGAGGAGGACATGCGGAGCAAATATCCACATTTATTCAGCATTCCAGGTATGATTCGAGACCCGTTCGAGGATGAATGTTTGATTAAGAGGTGGAGAATGTAATGACCCGACCAGTCATTTTGCTTTCTAGAACCTCGTACCCCAAAATAAGACTTTCCTACTTGCTTTTATTGATCTATGACTGGCAGGGACGGTTGGTTCGGGATTTGGAAGAGTTGGGTTGGAATCGGAACACCTAGTTCCTTAAGGTTGGCTTAAAAGGCCAAGTTTGACTCCGGTTAACATTTTGAGTAAAAGATCTCGTTATCGGGATTTGACGGTTCCAATAGATTCGTATGATGATTTCGGACTTGGGCGTATGTTCAGAACGGATTTCGGATGACTCGGGAGCGTTTCAGCGCCAAATAGTGAAATAGATTCTTCAAGTTTTAGAAGTTCTATAAATGTGGTTTAGGATGTGTTTTGGTGATATCTAGGTCCAAACGGAATTCCGAGATCGGGAATAATTCCGTAATGTCATTTAGGACTTGCACGCAAAATTTAGTAGCATTCCGAGTAGTATAAGTAGGTTTCGGCATGTTGGAAGTAAATTGAAGAACTTAAAGTTCATAAGTTTGATTTAATTGGTTTTAGGGTGTGATTATTAGTTTTAATGTTGTTTCAGGCGTTCCGAAGGTTCGAGCGAGTCCGTTTTATGATTTAGAACTTGTTGGTATGTTTGAACGGGGCCCCGGACCATTCGAACATCGCGCGAGTCGATTCCAAGCTCAAAATGAGCTGCTGGTGCACCACTTCTAGTGCGACCGCACCTGTGGTTGGGCAGCCGCAGGTGCGAGCTCGCAGGTGCGGGTGAAGTTGCACATATGTGACCCAAGAAGCGGAGCCCGGGTTCCGCAGATGCGGTCCCTTTTCCGCAGATGCGGGACCACATGTGCGTTCACCTGTCCGCAGATGCGGCCCTAGCCAACCCTCCCTCTTTTCCGCAGATGAGGACGATGGTCCGCAGAAGTGAAACCGCAGGTGTGGTCCACGCACCACATATGCGAAAATCACTGAAGGTAGTGGCCTTCATTTAATACGGGAGTTTATCATTTTTGACTCACTTCATTCAACACTTGGGCGATTTGGGAGCTTCAAAAAGGGAGATTTCCACCTATCTTTGTGAGCTACGTAATTCCTACATCCTGTGAGTTTAATACATAGTTTATGGGTAGATTACAACATGAAAATTAGTGAAAATTATGGGTTTAGAGTAAAACCTAGGGTTTTAATAAAAATAAGATTTAGCCACGAAATTAGTTATGGAATCTAGTACAAATCATATATTATTGATTCTAAGGTTATGGGTAACAAATTTCTTTAAGAATTTTCGAAATCCGAGCATGTGGTCCGGGGTGAATTTTAGGAATCTTACAAATTAGCTTGGGTAATCTCTTAAATGGTGGAATTATGAACTTTTGAGCGCAGATTGATTAGTTTATGTAATGTTTGGCTAGTTTTGAGTTGTTGGGCGCCAAATTTGGAGGTTTGAGCGCATTCTTGAATCCAGAAGTTGGCTTGATACGAGGTAAATATCCTTTCTAACCTTGTAAAAGGGAATTAACCCCATAGGTGAATTAAATACATGTTTGCTCCTATTTGTGGAGGCTACGTGCGTACGAATTGACGAGCGTCCGTACGTAGCTACTAGTATGCCGTTGTCCGGGTAGTTTAGGACTCGTATCATGTTATATTTGAAAGGTCGTGCCCTTGTTTACCAAAGTAATTATGTGAATCATGTTAGAGATTTATAAAAAGGATTATATGAGGATTGACCCAAGTACTAGGCGGGTTGTATGAAATACTTGACTATAAATGTGAAATTTGTGTGTTCTTGAAAATGAGTTGTTAATTGTGGATCGGGCTGAATGCCTCGGCAGTAAATAGATTGGATCGGGCTGAACGCCTCGGTAGTAAATAGATGCATCTATGGTTCGCTCCATTCGACCCTATGGTAGTGCACAATTTAGTATTATGTTGTATCGGGCCATACGACCTCGGCATGATATGCGCATGTTATTTACTTGAAGTTTTTCCGTGATTTATATTGCCTAATTGCTTTGTAATGTAAGTTGCCACATGGTAATACGGGAATTGACATGACCCTTATGGAAGATTTTCTTACTCTCCTTGCCCTTAAACTGTCATTGTCATTCATGCTATACATGCTTAACATAACACTTAAATTATGTCATTATTGGCCCTAGTGAGTGTCAAGTTGACCCCTCGTCACTACTTTGTCGAGGTTAGGCGGGATACTTACTGGGTGCATATTTTTTATGTACTCATACTACGCTTCTGTACTTAATTGTAAATGATCTAAGGTGGCAGGTGCATCTGGCTACCCGTCGGGTGCGCATTCTTGATATTTGGCCGAGATTCCACGGTGAGCTGCTCCCTTCTGATGTCGTTCAGCAGCGTGTTGCATTCTTTTTTTTCTTTTTTCGCTTGGTTGTCTATTCTATTTCAGGCTGTAGAATATATATATATATATATATATATATATATATATATATATATATATATATATATATATATATTCTTTTGTATATTCTAATAGATGCCCACATACCTGTGACACTAGTGCCTGGCACACACATTGGTAGACTATTCTTTTAGAATGTATTTACTTAATTCGACTCCTTTTGGTCATTTCAATTTAACTTGCCTTACTGATTTGTTATTTTCGGATGCTTCTTAATTTAAGTTAAGTAAATGTTGGAAATATTTTGGTAAAAATAAATGGGATTCACTAGTTGATTAGTGTTGCCTTGCCTAACATCGGCGTTGGGAGCCATCGCGACCTAAGATGGAATTGGGTCGTGACACTTGTTCTCCTATATTAAGAAAACAACAACTTGAATTTGTCGAGTGTTGGAGAAGTATTTCGGGAGTTATGGGACCCAACTAGTGTGGGTTGGACTCTTGGGTTATGAACACCCAAGAGCGATATTTTGGCGAATTGGTTGAGCTATCAGATTTCGATTGAGTCGAATTTTGTTCGTGTGCACTTGTATTGGTTCGGTCTTCGTCTGAGTGAGCTTGAATTCGCAATCCAAGACGGCCTGACATTGACTTTTGTTGACTTTTTGGAGAAAATGTAAATTTTATAGCTTTATTTATTGTAATTGGTTTCTCTTGCATTGTTTGATGTTATTAAGTCATTTTTTGTTAGATTTGAGATGCGTGGAGGCGAATTTTAGGGGAAAAGCTATTTCGGAGGGTTGAGTTGGCCTAGTTGAGGTAAGTATCTTGCCTAACTTTATGTGGGGGAAACTACCCCTTAGGATTTGGATTGATTGTGCTATTTGTGTTATGTGAAAGCTGTGTACGCAAGGTGATAAGTGGGTACACGGGCTATATATGGTATTTGACCGATTTAGATTATCTAGACTCTTTCCATGACTTTAATTGAATTGTCAGAACATGTTATATCTCTCATTGTTAATCTCATCTTACATGCTCTATTTGACGTTGTTAGCACTTGTTCTACCTCTTATTATTTTTCTCTTATATGCTTTAGTTGAAGTTAGTTCTTTCCTTATTGTCTTGTTACCTCTTAATTGTTGAATCACTTTTAATTGAAGTTGTTATTTCGTGGAATATCATCTTGTTGAGTTATTGGTGTTCAAGTTGTAATGGCCGTTATCACATTGAGGTGAAGTTATTAATTGTTGAGATACCTTGCCTTGTTGAGCATTCCCATTCATTTTGTTATTGTTCAAATTCTTGTACACATTGTGGTTGAGCCATGGACTATTTGTTGTCAAAATATTGAATTGTTCATCCCTTCAATGATTTTATGCTTATTTGCTACTTGCCTTAACTGTTTTACTTTCACACCTTAATTATCACGTGCTTTACTTGTCCTGTTGTTTTTATAATATTTGTTGTATTCCTTTGATTGTTACGTCGTTCCTTTAGTGCATTGCACTCATACCCTTTGGTTGTATAAATTCTTGTAAATTGAGTTATTGGATTGTTTATGTTTATTGAAATTGTTTGTGGATCGAGTAGCACGCCACAACAGGAATTGAAGGATAATAAATTGAAATGGTGGAATAATAATGATATTGATAATAATGATATGGTGGGATCGGGTTGCACACCGCAACGATTTGTGCACGTAATAATTGATATTGATGAATAATAATATGGTGGAATAAGGGAGGATAAGATGTTGATAAATAATAATATGATGGAATCGGGTTGCGCGCCGCAATGGTTTGTGTACGTAATAATTTATATTGATAAATGATAATATGGTGGAATAAGGGAGGATTATGATGTTGATAAATAATGAAATGGTGGGATCGGTTTGCGCGCCGCAACATATTGTTTATGTTACACTTGATATTGATAAATGATGTTACTGTGGGATCGGGTTGCGCACCACAACGAATTGTGTGTGTTGTACTGGTTGTTGTTGTTGTGTTAGTTTCAACATTTTTATATGAGATTACGAGGTTATTATTCTGGGATTTTTGATAGTGAGATTTGAATTTATTTTCATAAACTAACTGCCTTACTTTCATTTTCTGTTATTATTATTTAATTATGTGGAGCCACTATATCATATTCTATTGAGTTGTTGCTAATATAATTGTTCAAATAAAAGAATTATTAACATGCTTTATTCTATGTGCCTCTTAAGATGGAACTTGTTATCTCACTCGGTGCCTTATTATTCTAAATGGTTATCGCACTTTCACTATAATTGGGTTCTCAAATTATACACATCACCCTGTTAGATATTTACCTTACTTAAAATTGTTATCATGTTTTTCCTTAACAAATTCGATATTTAATTCGTTAATTTAACTTATGTTTTTTTTGGTTTAAAAATGATACTTTTACTCAATTTTATTGATTTCTAAACTAAACCCATCTTATACTTTGTTTTGTACAAATTGTATATTATTTTACTTTACTTGATTTCTAAAATAAACTCATTATTTCATTTGACACCTTAATTTATTCAAGATTGTTATTATATTTTATGGTGTTTAAATATATCTTTCGTTAATCTAAATCAATATTTATCATGGTTGCAAAGTACATGGTAGCACCTGGGCTTTGCCGTGCGAAATTGATTGTTATTGTGGGCACGAGGTGCTATATGTGTAGGATTTGGAAATTGTGGTCCATGACTTGTGGTTTATGAGATGTGGTGCCTCAGAGTAATTCTTGTTGTAAGTCCGTGCATTGGGAGCGATTTAATTATTTGAGTTGTCATCTATTTTTCCTTATTTGAGTTCACTTACATTTCATCAATGTTCTGTTATGTTGTTTCTTTATTACTCGTTTGCTACTTGCTTCAATTTATGTTTCTATTACTTCATTGTTGGTTTTAAATCAATAAATTTTCCGTCGTTGGTTTTACATTGATGTTCTTTCCATTGTAAGCTTATGTATATCTTGAACAAGTTTCTATGTCTAGTAGGTGTCTTGACCTGGCCTCGTCACTATTCTACCGAGGTTAGGCTTGATATTTACTGTGTACCGTTGTGGTGTACTCATGCTACGCTTCTGCACATTTTTGTGCATATCCAGGTATTCTGATTATGTTGTTGATAGTTGCATCTGCGCGGAGGGAGACTTCAAGATATACCTGCTTGACGTTCGTAGGCCTCAGAGTCACTATCTTACTTCATTATGATATTGTTAAATTGTAATTCAAAACAATATTGTATTTAGAAATTCTAGTGTGTTTTAGTAGTGCTTATGACTCCGTACTACCGGTTTTGGAAAATATATAACTATTGGAATGTGTGCAACTATGTATGTCATTTAATGGTTTATGATAACTGATTAAACAGTTGAATTCATTTATTAAATCAGTCTTAAAGACTATGTGACATCACCACATCAGAAGGTGGGAAACTGGGGTCGTGACAACTGTGTACATGTGGAAATTCATGAGCTGAACAGGTTATTAGCGAGTATTACTGATAATTATCGCCTTTATTACCTCGTCGAGGTTAGTTATGATACTTGATGAGTACATGGGATCAGTTATACTCATACTAACACTCTGTACTTAATTGTGCAGATCCAGGTGTTGGACCGAGCCATGAGTTGTTGTAATTTTTGCCGTGAGTTTGCGGAGAGACGAGGTAGAGCTGCATTTCGACCGCAGTCTTTGGCATCTCTTTCCATTTCTGTTGTTGTTGCTATTACTTTCATAAAATATTTTCATTTTGTATTCCCGTACTTGTACTTTTATATTAGTGTTCATGACTCTATATTATCAGTGCTGGGGGATTTTATGTATTGACGCAATTATTTATATCAGTTGGCTTTGGATTTATATTGTTTTCGTTAATTTTGTTATTATGTTCCGCTTTTGTTATGTTTGACTTGCCTATCAAGTGAGATAGGCGCCCTCACGATCGGTTGGTAGTTTTGGGTCGTGACAAGTTGGTATAAAAGCCCAAGGTTCATAGGTTTTACGGGTCATGAGCATGTATAGTAGAGTCTTGTTGATCGGTACAGAGATGTACGTACTTATCTTTGATAGGTTGCCGAACTGTTAGAAAAACTTCATTTATTACATTCTTGTCATGTAGATTTTTTAATTCCGAAGTTTGAACCTTTACTCTTCTATTCTCTCATTGATGGTGAGGACATGTTCATCTAGATAATCAAGCAGCTAGCTCCCAGGCTGGGGGAGGAGCAAGAACTCCTGCCGCCCGCACGCTAGAGCAACTAGCTCAAGGTTATCAGGCATCGGGGGTTTTGCTAGTGCAACTAGTTTTTGCGCTGCAGGCCGAGGTTGGACCATCTTTGACTGATGAGGAGAATAAGAGGCCAGAGTAATTTCAGAGACTTCAACCTCCCCAATTCAGTGGTGGAGAGTCAAATAATGCTCGGGGTTTTCTTGGACATCGTATTCTTTGCAAAGTGGGTCTTGTGGACTGATTTGGAGTTGACTTTACAGACTAACTAGCGCAACACCACTTACGTGGCATCGATTTTCAGTTCTCTTCTTAAAGAAGTTTGTCCCACAAACCCGTATGGAGGAGTTGTATATGGAGTTTGAGCATCTACGCTAGGAGGGTATGACTGTCCCTAATATGATATGAGATTCGCGAAGTTGGCACGTCATGCAGTATTTTTGGTCCCTACTAAGAGGGAGAAGATCAGAAGGTTCATTGATGGCCTCAACTATGATCTATGATATGGTTTGGCCTGAGACAAATGCTAATTTGACCAGGTGGCTGAGATTTCTAGGCATTTGGATCATGTTCATATGCTTGATCGAGAGGATCGGAAGGCCAAGAGGCCCCGTGGTTTAGGTGGTGCCTCATCTGGAGACCAGTCACATCAATGCAGAGCCCGTTCTTTTAGGCTGGCTCAGGCAACTTGCCAGATTTCTCGTGGTTCACAGTTATGCACAATTCATATAATGCTCGCCTAGTTCAGTCATCATTCACTGCGTTGCTAGCACAGAGTTCTTATCGTGCTCCATCTATGCAGGGTTACACAAATAGTTATTCGGGTTATCGGGGTCAGCAACCTCTATAGAGGAAGAGCTGTTTTGACTGTGGAGACTTGAGAGTCATCTCAAGTGGGGTTTCCCCATACTTCTGAGTAGAGTCCTATAGTAGAACACTCAACTTATGGTTTTAGCACTAGTAGCTTCACCACCCGCACAACCAGCTAGGGGTGGGGCTTAGTTGGTTTATGGCCGCTCTAGAAGGGGAGGTCAGTCAGGTGGAATGCAGGCCCATTGCTGTGCATTTCCAGCTAGGCTAGAGGCAGCTTCTTCTGACACCGTGATCACATGTGTTGTTTCAGTGTGCCCCAAGGATGCTTCAGTATTATTTGACCCTGGTTCCACTTATTCTTATGTGTCATCGTATTTTGCTCGCTATTTGGATATGTCACGTGCTTCTCTTGATATTCCTGTTCATGCATCTACACCGGTGGTGATTCTATTGTAGTAGATTATGCATATTGGTCTTGTGTTGTTACCATTGGGGGTTATGAGATTAGAGTTGATCTTTTATTGCTCAATATGGTTAATTTTGAGGTGATTTTTGGAATGGATTGGTTATCTCTGTACCACGCTATTCTTGGTTGTCACGCTAAGACCGTGACGTTGGCTATGCTAGGGTTGCCTAGGATGGAGTGGAGAGGTTCGCTTGGTCACACTCCCAGTAGAATGATTTCAATTTTGAAGGCTCAACGGATGGTTAAGAAGGGGTGTTTGGCATATTTTGCCTTCGTGAGTGATGTTAGTGCTGATACTCCTACTGTTGAGTTAGTTCCGGTAGTGAGGGAGTTCTCAGATGTGTTTCTTGCAGACCTGTCGGGCATGCCACCCGATAAGGATATTGATTTTGGTATTGATCTGGTGCTGAGAACTCAGCCCATATCTATTCCACCATATTTCATGGCACTAGCGAAGTTGAAATAATTGAAGGAACAATTACAGGAATTTCTTGATAAGGGTTTCATCAGGCCTAGTGTGTCACCTTGGGCTGCACATGTGTTTATGAAGAAGAAAGATGGTTCTATGAGGATGTGCATTGAATACAAGCAACTGAACAAGGTTACTATCAAGAAGGAGTATCCACTACCGCATATTGATGATTTTTTTGATCAACTTCAGGGTTCTAAGGTATTCTCAAAGATTGAGTTGAGATGGGCTACCATCAGTTGAAGATCAGCGCTTCAGATATTCCTAAGACGACTTTCAGGACCCGTTGTAGGAATTATGAGTTCTTGGTGATGTATTTTAGGTTGACCAACGCCCCTGTAGCTATCATGAACTCGATGAATAGAATATCTCAGGCTTATCTAGATTTCATCATCATTGTATTTATTAATGATATATTGGTGTATTTCGCAGCCAGGAGGAGCATGAATAACACTTGAGGATTGTGCTCCAGACTTTTAGGGAGAAGAAGCTATATAATAAGTTCTCCGAGTGTGATGAAACTTACGTACCTAACAATATCACCAGTGGGAAGATGGCTAACATAGTAGGGAAAGTACTGGAGAGCCACATATCGCCTTTCATGAAGACAAATTGCCACCAGAGGGATTAAGCCACAAGAGGGTGCTGGGCATCACTGTACAATGCAAGGATAAATTCATTGCTAGGGTTTTGATAGACGGAGGTTCCAGTCTCAACATATGTTCGCTAACAACTCTGAAAAGGTTGGGTAAAGGTTTTCATGAAATACGAGCAGAGACTATGAAAGTGAAGGCGTTCGATGGGTATCAAAGGGCCACAATTGGGGAAACCAATCTATGCTTGCAGATGGGCCCGAATTGGTTTGATGTTGAATTTCAAGTGCTAGACATATCCGCCTCATATAATCTGCTGTGGGGATGACTTTGGATACATGTCGCCGGGGTCATGGCTTCTACTTTGCACCAGGTTGTAAAATTCGAATGGAATCATCAAGAGGTGATCATTCATGGAGATGGGAGTAATCCCATTTATACCAACCAAACTGTTCCGATCGTGGAAAATAGAAGGAAGTTAGGTGGGGAGACTTATCATCTCATCGAGCACGTCAATGCGATTGAGAAAGACAAATGGTGGAGCAACAAAATAGAAAGCATACTAGCGTGGGCAGGGTATGAACCCAGTAATGGGCTCGAAAAGAATCTCCAAGGTATTGCCAAGCCAATACAGCTAAAACGTCACGGCACGACCTCTGGATTGGGATATCAATACACATGGAATAAGTATCAGGATTGGTCGCCACCATGGCGTGGTCCGAACTACCCTCTCGAGCAGCCAATACTGCATCTGAACCAATATTTCCACCAAGCTGACATGATATGGGGATCCGAAGAAGACGAGGTGCTAGCTGGTATGAGGAATTTATTTCTAGAATAAGAAGACATGGATTTCAGTGTCATAGTTGATGAGGAGGAGGAAGAAGACCTCATTACCCAGACAACGGAGAAGGGAGTTGTTCTCAGGAACTGGACCGCCATACTATCCAGGGCCTGACGAGTCCCGGGGTAGCATGACTGAGTGTCATTCATTTTGAAAAATAATTCCTCTTGAGCATTTTGTTTAAAATATTTTTTCCTTTCCTTTCAGTATTTTGCTTTGGAAAACATTGTTTGAAGTCAGTTAGAATTGCTCAGTTTGACATCTTAACATTTATCAACGGCTTGACGTTTTATTATTATTATTATTATCTTTTTCATATCTTTCTCTCTACAACATTACTATTTCTTACCTTGATGAACCAACGACTGTGACATGTAATGATAAAACGCAACATAAGGAAGTGACTCGGAATAGATAGAAGAAGAAGGTATGATACCTGAGGAAATCGTCAGAGAAGTTGAGAATTTTGAGAACAAACCTAGGTCCAAGCTGGACGAGACTGAGGTAGTCAACTTGGGATATTTTTAAACCGTCAAAGAAACTCGCATAAGCATTCACTTGTCACCATCAGAGAAGGAATAGTACACTCATTTCTTGAGAGAGTATGAGGACATTTTCGCATGGTCGTATGACGATATGACCGAGTTGAGCACATCCATAGCGGCTCACAAGTTACCTACTAGTATAATGTGTCCACCAGTAAAGAAGAAACTCAGAAATTTCAAACCATACATGAGTATAAAAATCAAGAAGAATTCACCAAGCAGATCAAAGCTAAGTTCCTCAGGGTAGTTGAATATCCAACTTGGTTGGACAACATTGTGCCGGTTCCGAAGAAAGACGGGAAAGTCAGGGTGTGTGTCGACTATCGGGATTTAAACAGACCAAGTCCCAAAGATGATTTCCCACTACCAAATATACACATACTGATCGACAATTGCGCCAAGAATGAACTCTAATCCTTTGTAGATCGCTTCACCGGTTATCATCAGATCTGGATGGATGAAAAAGATGCCGAGAAAAAACTGAACTACGTTTGACCTGATTCCTCTTTAAGAGGGGATACGTAGGCATCCCTGTGGGTTCGGTCACAATACAATAAAATTTTCATTTTCCCTATTCTCATATGATATCCGCTCGAATGTCCATAGCCATTCTCAACCGCGATTCGTTCTATCCAGGGTATTTCGTCTGTTCTTATAACAACTTCATCAGTTCGTTCCACCGTTGGATCCAGAACTACACATGGTCTGATTTCTGTAATACCAGGGATATGTAGGCAGCTCAGAGACCAGAGTGCGGCCTATATTTCTCAAAACATTCCATTCGGTCAAAATTGGTCATCATTTTTTTTACCCGAAAACTCTTTTATCCTCCCGTGGTAAAGAGGGACAACTGTTGATACCCAATTTTTCCCTCATATTTTCTAAATATGTATATATACTTTCAAAATAGTGCACATGCACCATCATTCGATCTACAAACATATACAAACATTTTTCATAATTTTCTATGATTTTTAAAGGCTTCAAATCAGTTTATTTCTGCATTGTATTATGTAAATATCTAATAATATCCTCCAACTTATTTTTGCAATGATTTAATCATCTAAACACATCATTTATACCTATATTAGGTTTTAAATATTTTATTTATATTTATTATAATTACATTTATATTTTTAGGCTAAATTGCACATTTTGCAATAATAGCCCATATGTACTTAAATTACTTTATTTATGCAAAAATAACTTTTCATATTTTTTATAATGTTAAACAATTGTTTTAATAATTTTCATGCACAAATGATATATTTTTTTATTTATCTATTATTTTTTGTAAATTATTATTTATTAAAATTGGGTATTTAAAATCTGGCACTAATTCTATAACTAATTCAGACCTAAAACTACCCAAAGAAACCTAATCTGCATAAGCCCAATACCCTACCCATCCATTAAAAACCCGACCCCCAATCCGCCTAAATCCTGGCCGTTAATCAAAATGATCAACGACCCACAACTAACGACCCCTTTCCCTTATATCCCTCCTCTCTACCCTAACCCTTATTCTCTAAATCCGCCGCCCTCATTTCCCCTCCCTGATGAACCCTAACTCTGCCGCCTCACCCAAATCCCCCTAAATCCCGGTCGTAATGGGATTCCTTCCCTATTCCCTTACCATTCTAGGGTTATTCCCTTATTTGGTGCTAGATTCTGGAATAAATTAGGTACTTGCCTAAACATGGCAAGTACCACGCTTTGATTCCGTCCAAATCTGTATTTACCTCTTGAATCTGGACAATCTCGAGTCCAAGTGCGTTATTTGTAATGATTCTCTCATATCTCTCTTGATTCACACTAAGCCCTAAAGGTTAGGGTTCCAGATCTTCTTTGATTTGAACCTAATTTGGTTTAAAAAATTTTTTTTAACATTTTCTTCGTCTATATTTGTTCTATTACTTACGATCTGTTTATTTTTGCTGATTTGTGGCTTACCTAATTTAGGGTTTCAAACCCTTTTACTTGAACCAAATCTGGTTCGATATTAGGTTTCCTTTTGAATAATTTCCTATATGTGTTTATTTCAGTGCTAATATGTGTTCTTTCCCTTTATTTTTTGTTGATTTTGTGTTTTACCCGAAATTAGGGTTTCAGCCCTTTTCACTTGAACTAATCTGGTCATTTCATGTTTCTTTTTAATAATCCATGTCTACATTCATTTTTATGTGTTAATACATGATTCTTTGCCATTATTCTCTGCTGATTTTGGGGTTTACCTAATTTATGGTTTCCGACCCTTTTTACTTGAACCAAATCTGGTTCGATTGAGTATTATTTTTTACAATAAGCTCTTGTCTGCCTTATATGATTATTTACCTTATTTCCTACTGGTTTTGTGTATTTTTCACCGAAAATTTAGGGTTCAACCCTACTGATTTAAGCATTGACTTCAGTATTTAAGTGGACAATTATTTTAAGGCTAAGAGGACTATTCGAAGCTGTCTCCACTCCCCTTTGAAGTAAAATTTAGAACTCAAATTTTCACTCCTATTATCTCTAGCAACATTATTCTGTGCTTTTGATTCCTGGTCGGCTAGAAGCCAAGGTCATAAATCCCTAACTATTTTGCTTCTGTTGGTGACAATTGCTACATTGTTGAATTCCTTCTTTCATGTTTCATTTTAACTAGTGAGTTTATTGAAACCTTTGCTATTCCATTACGATTACTTGTTTAATGTGTTACTATTATTAAACTATGTTACCCTAAATGCTATTACTTATAGTTAAGACATGTTGAACTTAGTATAAATTGATTAATGAAATCTGCCTAACTATGTGTAATTTAGGGCTATGTTTTAGCATTAAACAGGCTTTCATACCTCTTCCTCATGACTGGTTAATTATGTGTGCCTTAACAGATTCGTCAGTTTGTTTGTTGAACATGTTACCATGTAATATGTTTGGTTCTATGTTCACTATGCTATAACACCTCTATTAAATTGTCTTAATCAGTTCCTGACCTACTGCTAATCAATGAGCTTTCTTTATGTGACTTAATTTGATCGGAAATATTTGTGATCTCTGTGAACATGTTTGTGAATTGGATTTATTAGCATGTAACTTTGTTAACTCCTAAAACTAGATTAAGTTTGCCTGCGTTCGTGTCACGCCCCAAACCTTGGGGGCGTGGTTCGCACCCGGTGCCTAACTGGCCCGAGCAAACCACTCTGTAACTCATTTTGTTTTTCTAACTATCATGGGTCAACCTGGTCACAACTCATAATGTACAACTGTAAGTGGACAACACTATATCACTGAACCATTTTTCTTAAAACAGTAATACATATGGGCCGTCAAAGCCTCTGACATACTGTACAAAATGAACCTCTGTCTACAAAGCCTCTAAGATTATTTGACATCAAATGAGACAGGGTACCGGCCTACCCATAAGTCTGTAGCAAAACTCTGTCACGATGACTCATAGACTCGGCTGCACTCTGAATAAGGTGGAGTCTTACCGATCCTTCGTTGAATGCCAATCTCGTCTACTATTAGGGATCGTCAAACTGATTGTCTATACCTGCGGGCATGAAACGCAGCATTCTCAAGAAAAAGGGACGTCAGTACGAATAATGTACTGAGTATGTAAGGCACATAAATAAGTACATAACATACATGGAAGTAATATAGAGTAAACCTGTAAGTCTGGATAACTCTGTAAATCATGAAATACTTATAGTGTCATGCATATGCATATAAATGTCATGTCGTGCATAGGTACATATTTCATAACATCATCATGCCTCTGAGGGCATCCCATCATATCATCTCGGCCACCGTGAGCAAATCATCAACGTATACCAGCTGATCAGGTGGTGGTGCGTATATAACGCCGTAAACTTTTCCCATATCCCATATACATATAATATATATATATATATATATATATATATATATATATATATATATATATATATATATATATGCCATCTAGTCATGGGTCAATGTAAATGAATGCAATGCATGAGAAGTACGTCAATAAAATCTTTCAGAGTATCATAGGACCATTTTGCCTCTAATTAATATCATGAAATAAACTTTATCAACTTACGTATTTTCTGAGACCCATGA
>ML432315.1:80980-108842 GCA_005239525.1 Nicotiana knightiana | reverse complement strand
TAAGTTGATAAAGTTTATTTCATGATATTAATTAGAGGCAAAATGGTCCTATGATACTCTGAAAGATTTTATTGACGTACTTCTCATGCATTGCATTCATTTACATTGACCCATGACTAGATGGCATATATATATATATATATATATGCCATCTAGTCATGGGTCAATGTAAATGAATGCAATGCATGAGAAGTACGTCAATAAAATCTTTCAGAGTATCATAGGACCATTTTGCCTCTAATTAATATCATGAAATAAACTTTATCAACTTACGTATTTTCTGAGACCCATGAACAAATGATAAAATAATAGGGCACATGAAAATTCAAGAACATAGGCACCTCTAATATTTTTATGAATAGAGTCATTTATGAAAGTTATGCATTTGCTCGTTTTGTTCGTATTGTATGGATCATGCCAAAAGAAAGAAGGGATAACCTTAACATATCTTTGTCGTTTACCTAACCACATTACGACAATTCAGCCCGTTAGCACTTCAATCTCGAAATCCTCCCTTCAAGTAATATGAGCTTCTACGTGCGCCAACAACAATCAATTACCAAAATCTTAAAATCTCCAAACCCTAGTCTTTCTCTTTGATAAGAAAAAAAAACATCGTGCTATGATGTGTGTTTAAATCTTGTTTGCAAATCTGATCATTTCTTGTTTCCGCACCATATAGATACTTGCAAAAGTGAAGATCTATTTTTTGTACAATATAGATGTCCTGTTATGCATTTTGTTTTCACTTCACGTACCATTCACATGAACCCCTTTGATAGAGGAAATAAAGAAGAGGTTATTCAGTAGTATAGAGACTCCAAGTGGGTACAAACAACATGACCAAAATTTCTTTATACTTTCTTGTTCAGGTCTGATTGCTAAAATACTATTTGAGTATAAGGATATTTTGGCATGAAGCATCATAGTGCAGCTTCCAGAACTAGATGCATTGTGTTCAAACTTTGTCTCAATCTTATTTCAATTCAATTTACTGCTACATTAACCTCCAATACGATTGTAAAATTGATACATCCATATTATTCCTTCTGCTTTGTATTGGCTACTGGCACGCGTAGGATTTCAGAAGGTGATTTGCAATTATTTTCACTTGATTTATGAGAATTTTTCGGGGGATCAAGATTAGTTCTCTTCTGAAATCACTTTGTTGCGTACTGAAATGACAAGGCGAAATGCCTATTTGATGTCGTTGTTTTTGAAAGAGTGCCAAGCAACTTTATTTGGTTAGTTCCCAAAGTTTTTTTATATACTATTTGATCAAAGATGATCCTTTTTGATTCCCGGCCACCTATTTTAATAGATGTAAGAGTCACATGTTTCTAAAGGCAAAAACTGCCACGTAATTCCCTTGTTGGAGGGGATTTAAACATTATTGTCACGAACCCAAATTCTAAGCCGGCCGTGGTGGCGCCTAACATGGAACTAGGCTAGCCAACAATCATATACTGACATAATATTTTCATAATTTCCAAAACGGTTCCGATATGTCACAAAATTCTTTCGCTTAAGCAGTTCACAACAACAAAATGAATAAAACCGTTTATACACTACCCCAAAACCTGGAGTCAACCGTCATGAGCATCTACGAGTAGTACAAAATAACCCTACTGTCATAATACATCAAAACTCGGAACGAGGAACTAAAGACAAACAAGAAATGGGAAAAGAGATGTTGCGGAAGCTGAACAGCTACCTCGAAGTCCCAACTCCGGCTCCGCAAGAGGGAAAAAGACTAGCGCTCGGTACCAGCACCTGTATCTGCACACAAGGGTGCATGGAGTAATGTGAGTACGTCAACTCAGTAGTAATAAAAATAAATCAAATCTAAGCAGTAAGAAACACATAAGATCAAATCATCAATTCACAATAAGCACATCCTTTCTTTCCAACAGTGTATACATTAAATAAACATGCTTTAAAAGCCAACTTTAGTAAAAATCCTTTGAAAAGTGTGATTTCCAACAATTTCAGAAAAATACCCAAAGAGTTAGTGTAAAATGAAATAAATCATAAATAGCCCCTCGGGACAAAACATGTATCATAAATCACCCCTCGGGAAAATCATCACTCAGAATCAGTCGCTCAGCATACCTCACAATCTCTCAGTATCAGCCCCTCGGGCAACCTCACTATCACTCAAGCCTACCAATCACTCATCACTCGCACTCGACACTCGCACTCAGTAGGTACCTGCGCTCACTGGGGGTGTGCACAGACTACGGAGGGACTCCTACAACCCAAGCTCTAATATCAAGCCACCTCATGGCATATCATATCCTCACAATCAGGCCCTCGGCCTCACTCAGTCAGAAACTCTCAAAAAGCCACTCGGACTATCAGTAAAATGCGGTACTCGACCCAAAAATATCATTTTATATCTCAAAATAGTGTTATGACTGAGTGTAAATCATAAGTCAACACAATTAGGAAATAGCAGTAAAAGCCCCCAAGGGGTATAAACAAGTCGTCACAAGGCCCCAAACATGACTTACAGTCCAAATATAGCAATAGTCTTAAAAACACGATTTAACGTATGATTTAAAAGTAAATACGCAACTCAATAGTAGCCACGGGAAGGACCAAGTCCAAATCCCAAAATCAGTGCACGCCACACTCGTCATCCAGCATGTGCGCCACTCCCAAAATAGTGAGAAAATACGAAGTCCGGTTGCTCCGAATCTAACCAAAGCCAGATTAATATCACAAATATACTCTAAAGGAACAAGGCCCACTCGAAAATTATCAAAATTAGGCACAATTCTCGAAATTGGCCAAACCCGGCCCTCGGGCCCACGTCTCAGAATTCTATAAAAATTGCATCGCAAGAATCCTTATCCTTTCTCGAGTCTATACATATAAAATGCATCAAAATCCGACCAAAATTGACCCCTAAATTCCTTAATTATAAGCCTCAATTTTCCAAGCCCTAAACTCCCAATTTATGCCATTAAATTCCACTAATTCCAAGCCTAATCCGTAAAATATCAACACATAATCGAGTTTTTTGTCCAAGAAACTTACCTCCACAGAAGACCCTCAAAATTCATCTTCAATTTGCTCCCAAAATGCCTCAGACCACATGCAAAAGTGATGAAAGTGCCAAAAATTCGCGAAGGCAGTTATTTATACTTCCTGCCCAGTGAAATCGCATATGCGACCTTATCTCCGCACCTGCGGTCCCAGGTGCGCACGTGCGGAAGGTCACTTAAAGCCTAAATCTCGCACCTGCGATGAATCACCCGCACTTGCGGCTTCGCAGGTGAGGTCCAAGTCTCGCACCTGCGACTTTCTCCAGCCTGACCCAATTCCGCACCTGCGCTCCACTTGCCGCATCTGCAGACTCGCAGGTGCGGCCCAAACCTCTGCTTCTGAGGTTCCTTCCCATCTCCCCCAATCTCGCACCTGCTCATGCTGGCCCGCACCTGCGGCTACCATTCCGCAGGTGCGGCCACACCAGAAGCCTGGCACCAGCAGCTCCTTCAGCTGCATTTTCCAACTTAAATCCTTCCGATGGCTATCTGAAATCATCTGTAGCCCCTCGAGACCCCAACCAAAAATACAAACAAGTCCCATAACCTTGTTCAAACTTAGTCGAGCCTTCTAAACACCCAAAACAACGCTAAAACACCAATATCATATCAGATTCAAGCCTATGAACTTTGAGATTTCTAAATTTCGCCAATGATGCCGAAACCAACCAAAACACGTCCGAATGACCTGGAAATTTGCGCACATGTCCAAAACAACACTACGAATCTGCTCCAACTTCCGGAATTCCATTCCGACCCCGATAGCTAATTTTCCACTGTCGATCGAAAATCGCCAAAAACTCAATTAGCCAATTCAACCCTAATTCTACACCGGATATAAAAACCACATTCTGAACACACTCCTATGTCCCAAATCACCTAACGAAGCTATCTGAACCATAAAATATATATTCCGAGGTCGTTTACCGATAAGTCAACTCCCAATTGACTTTTCCAACTATTAAGCCAATCTAAGAGACTAAGTGTCTCAGTTCTCACCACGACCACTCTGAACCCGAACCAACCGACCCAACACAACATAAAATAAGCTAGGCAACATATGATAAAGCATAAATAGGGAAAACGGGGCTAAAATTCTCGAAACGACTGCCCGGGTCGTTACATCCTCCCCCTCTTAAACAAATGTTCGTCCTCGAACGAGTATAGAAACATACCTGGTGTCTCAAATAAGTGAGGATATCTGCTCCACATCTCCCGCTCGGTCTCCCAGTTGGCATCCTCTACCAGCTGTCCTCTCCACTGAAGCTATATCCTTAGACCTCAGTGTTCTGACCTGACGACTCGAAATAGCCACTGGCTCTACCTCATATGACATATCACCCTCGAGTTGAACCGTGCTGAAGTCCAAAACATGAGACGGGTCACCAACATACTTCTGGAGCATGGAAAATGGAACACAGGATGAATACCTGATAAGCCGGGTGGCAAGGCAAGTTTATAAGCCACCTCCCAATCCTCTGAAGCACCTCAAATGGCCCAATGAACCGGGGACTTAGCTTTCCCCTCTTCCCGAACCTCATAACACCCTTCATGGGTGACACCTTCAGCAGCACCTTCTCCCCAACCATGAAAGACACATCTCGGACCTTCCGGTCCGCATAACTCTTCTTCCTAGACTGCGTCGTGCGAAGCCTCTCCTGAATAACCTTCACCTTATCCAACGCATCCTAAACCAAGTCTATGCCCAATAGCCTAGCCTCTCCCGGCTCAAACCAACCAACCAGAGATCTACACCTCCTACCATATAAAGCCTCACACAAAGCCATCTGGACACTCGACTGATAACTATTATTATATGCAAACTCCGCGAGTGGCAGAAACTGGTCCCATGAACCCCCGAAATCAATGACACACGCACGCAACATTTCCTCCAGAATCTGAATCGTACGCTCCGACTGCCCGTCAGTTTGAGGGTGAAACGTTGTGCTCAACTCAACCTGAGTACCTAATTCTCTTTGCATGACCCTCCAAAACTGAGATGTGAACTGGGTATCTATGTCGGAAATGATAGAAATTGGAACCCCATGCAATCGGACAATCTCCCTGATATAAATCTCAGCTAATCGCTCCAAATAATAAGTAGTACCAATAGGAATGAAGTGCGTGGACTTGGTCAGCCGATACACAATAACCCATATACCATCAAACCTCCTTGAAGTCCGTGGAAGCCCAACTACAAAGTCCATGGTGATCCGCTCCCACTTCCACTTCGGAATATCTAATCTCTGAAGCAATCCACCCAGTCTATGGTGCTCATACTTAACCTGCTGACAATTGAGACACCGAGCCACGAACTCAACAATATCCCTCTTCATCCGCCTCCACCAATAATGCCATCTCAGATCCTGATACATCTTCGCGGTACCCGGATGAATGGAATACCGCGAACTATGGGCCTCTGCTAGAATCAACTCTCGGAGCCCATCCACATTGGGCACACAAATCCGGCCCTGAATCCTCATGACCCCATCATCACCAATAACCACATCCCTGGCATCACCCCACCGGACCTTGTCCTGAAGAACGAGCAAGTGTGGATCATCATACTGGCGTGCTCTAATATGATCATAAAGAGAAGACTTGGAGGCTACACAAGCCAATAACTGGCGGGGCTCTGATAGATCCAATCTCACCAACTGAACCGCTAAAGCCTGAACATCAAGTGCTAAAGGTCGCTCTGCTGCTGTTAGGTAGGCTAGACTCCCCAAATTCTCTGCTCTGCGACTCAGAGCGTCAGCCACTACATTGGCCTTCCCCGGATGATAAAGAATAATGAGGTGATAATCCTTGAGAAGCTCCAACCATCTCCTCTGACGCAAATTCAGATCCTTCTGCTTAAGCAGATGCTGCAAACTACGGTGATCAGTGAAAATCTCACAATGCACTCCATACAAATAATGGCACCAAATCTTCAAGGCGTGGACTTGACTGCGAGCTCAAGATCATGCACTGGATAGTTCTTATCATGCACCTTCAACTATTTGGACGCGTAGGCAATACTGTATTGCATCAAAACCGCTCCAAGGCCAACTCTCGAGGCATCACAGTAAACTGTATAAGAACTTGAACCCCTAGGCAAAACCAACACCGAAGTTGTAGTCAAAGCTGACTTAAGCTTTTGAAAGCTCTACTCACACTCCTCTTTCCACCTGAATGGAGCACCCTTCTGGGTTAGTCTGGTCATAGGTTCCACAATAGATGAGAATCCTTCTACATAATGGCGATAGTACCATGCCAAACCAAGGAAACTGCGAATCTTGGTAGCTGATGACGGTCTAGGCCAGCTTTGCACCACCTCTATCTTCTTCGGATCAACCTGAATACCATCACTGGACACCACGTGCCCCAAGAAAGCTACTGAATCAAGCCAGAACTCACACTTCGAAAATTTTGCATACAACCTCTTCTCCCTCAGAGTTTGAAGCACAATCCTCAGATGCTGCTCATGATCCTCCCGAGATCGGGAATATACCAAGATATCATCAATAAACACGATGACGAAGGAGTCAAGATAAGGCCAGAGCACACTGTGTATCAAGTGCATAAAGGCCGCTGGGGCAGTGGTCAGCCCGAATGACATAACCAGAAACTCATAATGACCATATCTAGTCCTGAAGGCAGTCTTCGGGATGTCGGGCCCACGAATCTTCAACTGATGATAACCGGATGGCAAGTCAATCTTTGAAAATACCCTGGCACCCTACAACTGATCAAACAAGTCATCTATCCGAGGCAAGGGATACCGATTCTTCACCGTAACTCTGTTCAGCTGCCGATAATCAATACACATACGCATAGAACCATCCTTCTTCTTTACGAACAACACCAGTGCACCCCAAGGTGACACACTAGGCCGAATGAACCCCTTATCTAGGAGTTCCTGAAGCTGCTCCTTTAATTCCTTTAGCTCCGCTGGTGCCATACGATAAGGTGGAATAGAAATAGGCTGGGTGCCTGGCACCAGGTCAATACCAAAATCAATGTCCATGTCAGGCGGCATGCTCGGCACGTCTTCAGGAAACACGTTCGAAAAGTCACGGACCACAGGAACCGAATCAATAGCGGGAGACTCACCACTGACATCTCTCACAAAATCCAGATAAGATTAACACCCCTTCTCCACCATACGCTGAGCCTTCAGGTAGGAAATCACCCTGCTAGGCACATGATCAGAAGAACCTCTCCACTCAACCCTAGGGAATCCTGGCATAGCTAAGGTCACGGTCTTAGCGTGACAATCAAGAACAACATGACATGGAAATAACCAATTCATGCCCAATATCACATCAAAATCAACCATGCTGAGTCACAACAGGTCCACTCGGGTCTCCAGACCCCCAATAGATATCACACATGACCGATGCACACGGTTCACAATAATAGTATCGCCCACCGGAGTCAACACATGAACCGATGCAACTAGAGACTCATGAGGCATATCTAGAAAATGGGAAAAATATGAAGAAACATAGGAATACGTAGAACCAGGGTCAAAAATAGCCAAAGCATCTCGACGACATACTGAGACAATACCTGTGATCACTGCATCGGAGGCCATATCATCTGGCATGGCTGGAAGTGCATAGATACAAGTCTGGCCTTTACCTACGCGACCTCCTCTTCTAGGGCGACCCTTGGCGGTCTGGATCCTATCCCTAGCTGTCGGGGCGGGTGGTGAAGTAACTGGAGCCGAAGTCGAGGGCTGGACCCTCTGCTGAGAAGAACCACCAAAACGACGGGGACACTGTCTCCACTTGTTCCCAAACTCTTCGCACTCAAAACAACTCCCTAGAGCTGGAGACGGGGACTGAAAGAAACCCCTGGTACCAGAATGGCCACTAGAAGAATCATGCATAGAGGAACCCTGAACTAGTGGTGATCGAGCTGCACTCTAGGCTGGAAGGGCATTGAATGAAGAACGTCCCAGCTGAGAACTGCGGGGACCATTCCCCAAAGATGCACCACTATAGGCTGGGCGGCCTGGCTAAGGAGGTCTGAATAAACGGCTTCTACCATGCTGAAACTGTCCTCTAGAAGAAGCACCACTAGAACTACCAGATCCATGAGGCCCTTGGCCTCTCTCTCCTCCTGCTCCTGGCGGCGAACCGACTTAATATCTCGAGCAATATAAACAACCTGCTCGAAGGTAGCACCTGACCCTCTCCCTAGTCATCAAAAGGCGGAGCTGATAAGTGAGGCCATCCACGAACCTCCTAATCCTCTCCCTATCAGTAGGGACCAACTCGGTGGCATGACGATCCAACTCTGAAAACCGCATCTCATACTGCATCACTGATAGCTCCCCCTGACGCAGCTGCTCAAACTGTCTACGATGCTCCTCCCTGTGAGCCTAGGGAACATACTTCTCCAAGAAAATAGTGGAGAATTTCTGCCATGTGAGGGGTGCTGCACCAACAGGCCTACGCCTCTCGAAGGACTCCCACCAAGTAAAAACAGCCCTAGAAACCCGAAAAGTAGCAAACGAGACCCCACTTGTCTCCAGAATCCCAGCAGTACGAAACATTCTTTGACACTTACCCAGAAAACCCTGGGCATCCTCTCCCGCAGCACCACTGAATGTCGGAGGCTGAAGTCTACTAAATCTCTCCAGCTTACGCTTCTCATCATCTGGCATAGCTAGAACCACGAAGTCCTGAACTGGAGCAACCGGTTGAGCTGGAACTGCCCCCGGTGTCTGAAGGCCCTGAGTAACCTGCTCAGGTGTCCGGGCAGCTGGAGTTTGAGTGCCTCCCCCGACCTGAGAAGTAGCAGCAGTAGATATAGCAATTTCCTAGGCAAGGATAGTACATACTATCAAGATCTGAGCCAGAGTCTCCTGAAAACCCGGAATAAGAATGGGCACTGCCGGTGCCTGAGCCTGTCCCACTGGAATATCTGCGGCGGGAAACCAATCCTGAATGGTAGGTGGACCCTCTGGTGCCACCCCGACTGCTGCTCGGGCTGGTCCCCTACCTCTACTATGGCCTCGACCCGACCTCGACCTCTCGTTGGTCTAGCTGGTGTCTGGTCACCCTGATCGGTAGCGTGTGTCCTCTCCATCTGTGAGAGAATGAAACAACAGAAGCTTAGATTTCCAGAATCAACAAAATGGCACGACAGAATTCAAGAAAATGAGATTTTTCCTAAGGGTTCCACAGCCTCTCGAAGATAAGTACAGACGTCTCCGTACCGATCCGCAAGACTCTACTAAACCTGCTCATGACCGTTGAATCCTATGTAACCTAGGCTCTGATACCAACTTGTCACGGCCCCAAATCCTAAGCCGGCCGTGATGGTGCCTAACATGGAACTAGGCTAGACAACAATCACATACTGACATAATATTTTCATAATTTTCAAAACGGTTCCGATATGTCACAAAATTCTTTCGCTTAAGCAGTTCATAACAACAAAATGAATAAAACAGTTTATACACTACCCCAAAACCTGGAGTCAACCGTCACGAGCCTCTACGAGTAGTACAAAAAACCCTACTATCATAATACATCAAGACTCGGAACAATGAACTAAAGACAAACAAGAAATAGGAAAAGAGATGTTGTGGATGCTGAACAGCTACCTCGAAGTCCCAACTCCGGCTCCGCAAGAGGGAAGAAAACTAACGCTCGGTACCAGCACCTGTATCTGCACACATGGGTGTAGGGAGTAATGCGAGTACACCAACTCAGTAGTAATGAAAATAAATCAAGTCTAAGCAGTAAGAAACACATAAGATCAAATCATCAATTCACAATAAGCACATCCTTTCTTTCCAACAGTGTATACATTAAATCAACATGCTTTAAAAGCCAACTTCAGTAAAAATCCTTTGAAAAGTGTGATTTCCAACATTCTCAGAAAAATACCCAAAGAGTTAGTGTAAAATGAAATAAATCATAAATAGACCCTCGGTCCAAAACATGTATCATAAATCGTCCCTCGGGAAAATCATCACTCAAAATCAGTCGCTCATCATACCTCACAATCTCTCAATATCAGCCCCTCGGCAACCTCACTGTCACTCATGCCTCCCAATCACTCGTCACTCAGCACTCGCACTCAGTAGGTACCTGCGCTCACTGGGGGTGTGTATAGACTCCGGAGGGGCTCCTATAGCCCAAGCATTGATATCAAGCCATCTCGTGGCATATCATATCCTCACAATCAGGCCCTCGGCCTCACTCAGTCAGAAACTCTCAAAAATCCACTCGGGCTATCAGTAAAACGGGGTACTCGACCCAAAAACATCATTTTATATCTCAAAATAGTGTAAATAAGGCTGAGTTTCGAAATTAGTTAAACATAATATGACTGAGTGTAAATCATAAGTCAACACATTGAGGAAATAACAATAAAATCCCCCAAGGGGTATAAACAAGTCGGCACAAGGCCCCAAATATAGCAATAGTCTTAAAAACACGATTTAACATATGACTTAAAAGTAAATACGCAACTCAATAGTTGCCACGGGAAGGACCAAGTCCATATCCCAAAATCAGTGCACGCCACACACTCGTCATCCGGCATATGCGCCACTCCTAAAATAGTGAGAAAATACGAAGTCCGGGGTTTCATACCCTCAGGACAAGATTTACAGTCATTACTTACCTGAAACCAACCCAAATACTAAACCGCGATGCTCTTGCCTCCCGAATGCTCCGAATATAACCAAAACCAGATTAATATCATCAATATATGCTAAAGGAACAAGGCCCACTCAAAAATTATCAAAATTAGGCACAATTCTCGAAATTGGCCAAACCCGGTCCTCGAGACCACGTCTCGAAATTCTATAAAAATCGCATCACATGAATCCTTATCCTTTCCCGAGTCTATACATATAAAATGCGTCAAAATCCGGCCACAATTGACCCCTAAATTCCTTAATTATAAGCCTCAATTTCCCAAGCCCTAAACCCCCAATTTATGCCATTAAATTCCACTATTTCCAAGCCTAATCTGTCAAATATCAACACATAATCGAGTTTTTAGTCCAAGAAACTTACCTCCACAGAAGACCCTCGAAATTCCTCTTTAATTGGCTCCCAAAATGCCTCAGACCGCATGCAAAAGTGATGAAAGTTCCAAAAATTCGCGAAGGCAGTTATTTATACTTCCTACCTAGTGAAACCGCATCTGCGGCCTTATCTACGCACCTGCAGACCGCACCTGCAGTCCTAGGTGCACACCTGCGGAAGGTCACTTAAAGCCCAAATCTTGCACCTGCGGTGAATCACCCGCACCTGCAGCTTCACAAGTGCGGTCCAAGTCTTGCACCTGTGACTTTCTCCATCCTGACCCAATTCTGCACCTGCACTCCACTTGCCGCATCTGCGGACTCACAGGTGCGGACCAAACCTCCACTTCTGTGGTTCCTTCCCAGCTCCCCTATAACGACCCGGATAGTCATTTGAGAGTTAGCGCCCTGAACCCCTAATAACTACCTTCCCCATGTTTATTTATGCTTTTGGGACTTGTCGGAATGATTAGTTGTGAATTTCGGAGAGTTTTTGGACACATAGTCCCTATATATGATTTTAAGTTTTAAAAATCGCACCGTAGTTGGAACTGTGGGAAGACGGGTTCGAAATGGGATTCCGTCAACTCCGTTAGCTCCTTTGGGTGATTTCGGAGTTAGGAGCATGTCCGAAACGGGTTTTCGAGGTTTGTAGTAGATTTAGGCTTGAATTGGCGAAAGTTAGAATTTTGACGATTTCGGCCGATATGTGAAATTTTGATATCGGGATCGGAATGAAATTCCGAGAGTGGCTGTAGGTCCGTAGTGTCATTTATGACCTGTGTGTAAAATTTGAGGTCATTTGGACTAGTTTTGACGTATCTCGGCATCAGTTGTGGATTTTGGAAATTTCATAAGTTCTTAGGCTTGAATCCATGCATAATTGCTGATTCTAATGTTATGTGATGTGTTTTGAAGGTTCGACTAAGTTTGGATAAGGTATTAGGACTGGTTGGCAAGTTTGGTTGAGGTACCGGGGGCCTCGGAGATGGTTCGGATGTTCAACGGGATGGGTTTTGAACTTAAAACCAGCTGAAGCATTGCTGGTGCTGGTGTTTCGCACCTACGGAAGGGGAGCCGCATGTGCGGACACACATGTGCGAAGGGGGCCATCCCAGATGCAGAATTGGCCTGGGTCAACTAGGCTCACAGGTGTGGCAAGAGTACCACAGATGCGGCCCAGTGACCGCAGGTACGGTTCCACCCCACTTAAGGATTTTTCGCACCTGCAATATATTTTCCGCAGGTGCGGTCCAAGGGGGCGCAGGTGCGGGATCGCTGGGCAGTTTATACCAAATTTGAGGGCTTGAAATTCAAATCTTCTAAAAATGATTTAGAGCTCGGGATTAGGCGATTTTGAGTGGGTTTTGAGGAGAAGATTCATAGGTAACAATTTCTAATCTTATTTCACTTGAATATCGTTAATCTATAGCAATTTCTTCCATGCAATCAATGAATTTGAGTGAAAAATCATGAAAATGGGAAGAAGATTCCCCAAATAGAAATACGAGAGTTTAATGATATTTTGACGTCGGTTTTCGATGATTCTTGTTCGAGTGAGTTCGTAAGTGAATGAGTGTTCTAAATTTGTAAATTTCACTCGATTCCGAGACGTGGGCTCGGGGTATGTTTTGGGTAATTTTCCTAATTTTGCGCATTAGCCTTGAACTAATTAGCTAGATCAATTTCTTACAATGATATTTACATTATGCAATTGAATTGAATATATTTGGGCCATTCGGAGTCGGGTACTCGTGGCAAGAGCATGGTTTTGAGTTGAGTAGAGCAGTCGAGGTAAGTGGCTTGCCTAACTCTGTGTTGGGGACTTCCCCTTAGGTTGTTTTGATACTATTTATTGTATGGGCGTCGTGTACGTGAGGTGACGAGTACGTGCACGGGAAATTGTTGCTATAATTGCATTTTTCCTTCCATGCCATAAACCATTTCACTCTTATTTCACTATTTAATGTGCTAATTGTGTAGTTAGAATAGGAAGGAACATGTCCACCTGTTTTACCTGAATTTCCTATTTGATACTATGTGAACCATGTTTAGTTAGTCCTATCCTGTGTTTTGCCTGTGATTTTTCTCCCGAACTGTTTAAATAAACCTTATCTGGCATTCACTCGCATTTCATATTTAAATTGGGACTACGGACGTGTTCCGGGAGCTTTTCCCCTGTATTGCATATTTAAATTGGGACTACGGACGTATTCCGAGAGCTTTCCTCCTGTACTGCATATTTAAATTGGGTCTACGGACGTATTCCAGGAGCTTTCCCCCTGTACTGCATATTTAAATTGAGACTACAGACGTATTCCAGGAGCTTTCCCCCTATACTGCATAATCATTTGGAACTACGGGACGGTATTCCGGGCGATTCCACTTTGTGATATACATTATGTTGAGCCGAGAATTTTTCGTACAGTAAACTTATATTGTTTTTCTTAAACTGTTTAATGTAGACATTACCTATCTTTTGTACTGTTTTAAACTGACTTATTTAGAAATCCGGTAGAGCTTTAACCTGACCTCGTCACTACTTGACCGGGGTTAGGCTTGGCACTTACTGGGTAGCAAATGTGGTGTACTCATGCCCTTTCCTGTACATGTTTTCATGTGCAGATCTAGGTACGAGCTATCAGCCTCGTGGTTAGTTGCTGCTGCTGATTCCGGGAGACTGCAAGGTATTTCTACCGCGTCCGCAGAATCCTCCGAGTCTCCTTCTATTCTATCTTATAGAAACGTTCTTATGTACTTTTTTTCCAGTTTTTATTAGAGCTACAGTAGTGTTAGAAACTTGTGACTGTTTGTGATATTCTGGGTTTTGGGAAGTTACATTTTGTACGTGCCAAGTGGCGATATTTCATTAGTAGATTTACTTTATTCCGTCTTTATTTTGTTGTTTCTATTTAATACCTTTATCACAATTAGGCTTACCTAGTCGTAGAGACTAGGTGCTGTCACGATGCCTTTCGGAGGGTAAATCAGGTCGTGACATCCCCCAATCTCGCACCTGCGCATGCTGGCCCGCACCTGCAGCTACCCTTCCGCAGGTGCGGTCACACCAGAAGCCTGGCACCAACAACTCCTTCAGCTGCATTTTCCAATTTAAATCCTTCCGATGGCTATCCAAAATCATCCTGAGCCCCTCAGGACCCAACCAAAAACACAAACAAGTCGCATAACCTTGTTCAAACTTAGTCGAGCCTTCGAAACACCCAAAACAACGCTAAAACACCAATATCACATCAGATTCAAGCCTATGAACTTTGAGATTTCTAAATTTAGCCAATGATGCCAAAACCAACCAAAACACGTCCGAATAACCTGAAAATTTACACACACGTCCAAAACGACACTATGAATCTGATCCAACTTACGAAATTCCATTCCGACCCCGATAGCTAATTTCCATTGCCGACTGGAAATCGCCAAAAACTCAACTTCGCCAATTCAAGCCTAATTCTACACCGGACATCAAAATCACATTCCGAACACACTCCTAAGTCCCAAATCACCTAACAAAGCTATCTGAACCATAAAACCTACATTTCGAAGTCGTTTACCAATAAGTCAACTCCCAATTGACTTTTCGAACTATTAAGCCAATCTAAGAGACTAAGTGTCTCAGTTCTCACCACGATCACTCCGAACCTGAACCAACCAACCGACCCAACACAACATAAATAGGCTAAGCAACATATGATAAAGCATAAATAAGGAAAACAGGGGATAAAATTCTCGGAACGACTGACCGGGTCGTTACAATTATCTAATACTCAATTAATTAATTAGGTAATATCCCGCTACCCGGTAATTAACCAATTACCTGCATAATTAAGAATTGTCTCAAATTACATAAAATTTTACTTATTTTTTTATACTTTATACATCATACTATCATGGTCATGTGGTACCATACAAATAAATACATACACTATTATTTTATTAAAACATCCATGTAAAAATACATATAAAGAGTAAAAATTCTCATACGCTTAATTCTTAAAATGGTAAAAAGATAACCTTTTCTTGTGAGAAAATAATTTCTATCTTTACAATAAAGAAAATCTCATAAACTTTCTTATATTATGTGTATAATTTAAAGCATTTTCGAAAATAGTAATATTAATAACTATATAAAATCATACTTTTTAAATATTTTTCTACAATAAATGTTCCACTCAAAATGAATACCATATCAATCACATACATTTATGCTATATGTATAATGGGAATACAATAGTGAGTTTTATTATAATATTAATTAGATTGATGAAATAATTTAAAAAAATAATGTATTTTGTATGATGTATTAGAAATACATTGATGTGATAATAATTAATAATATGTTGATTGTATAATAATAAGAAGTGTTGTACAATTAGGTTTGTAATTATGGTGGTTATGGGGTAACGTAGTATTAATGATAATTGTAGTGACATAATAGAGTAATAATAAATGTACTTATGATGGCAATGGTTGTAGTTGAGATTGTATTGCTGAAAGGCGGTGCAGATTGTATTGTAGATGACTCGACATGTTCATTAGTAACATGGTGATTAACATATTGAAGGATTGTAGAAAAATAAAATGTATCTAATGGTATCAATATTGTTAAATTTACGGAGTCTTATAATAACATAGTCACAAATCCTCTATAATTTTGTGAATGATCTTAATTCCTTTGAGCTCATATGGATTACTACGACTTATCCTAATTTTAAAGTACGGGATGTAACAGTTCAAATCTGTTGCTATTTGTTTGTGTTCCATGTGTGATTCTGTAATCCCCTCCTACTCTTCTGAATCATCACTCTTTAATAGCTGAAAGTCAAAGCTGTGAGCACGTGATTTTTGCCTATTGAATTTTGATGCTATTTCTGAATTCGTTTTACATTATGAAGTCAGAATTTATCATTTAATCTATAAATAATTTAAAATGGTTTGATTAAGCACATAACCTTGGCTACTATTTAAATAAATATCATTGTTTGATATAAAGTCAATTAATGTTCAAATTCTTAATTTAATTATTTCTTTCAACAAAATTGTGAGAATTGCCTTGTAAATGATTAGGATTAAATTGAAAGGTGTGAGTTTAATAGAATTAATAACAAAATTAATTTATAATCAATTATTACACTTCAATTTTAACTTAGTAAATTGAACTAGTTTTAAAAATGAAAAAAGAAAAACAGACTTGGGTCAAAAGAAACTAGGCCCAAACCTGTTCTCTACACGACCCACACGCCCAAGCCCAATACCCCAAAAACCGCCCCCCAGTAACCAAAACGACCCCGTTTAACTCACCCTCCCTCCCAGCCGTTGGATCCTTTCGATCCAACGGTCCTAAACTATCCACTCTTAAGTATATAACTGTTCTAAATACCCCACCCCCTCGTTTGCCTAAGTCTAACACCCCCCTTCTCACCCTCTTTGTATCTATCCCCTCCCTCTCACCCTCTTCGTCTCTATCCCCTCCCTCTCTAGAGACCAAACCCTAGCCGCCATCCTCCGCTGACCGGAAATCGCCTCCGGCGGTGGAGCTTCTCCAATCTACCCCAAAATTATAACAGATGATCCCCATGACCTCCTCAACCACCTCTCACTATCAATTTCACCAAACACCCATTCAATCTTCTACAAATTCAAATTCGAAAAAAAATCGAAACCCTAGTTCTCTCATACAAGATGATTAAAGAACCATTAATGACTCACACCTACATGAGTCAATAACTCTTGATGAGAGCTATTGATTCATGCGGGTTTGAGCCATTTTAAAACCTCACCGGAGTCCGGCCAAGGTCCGACGACTTTGTTTTTTCCGGCCAAAACCTTTAACGGGTATCTCCCCTTTCTTTTATCTATCTTTTTATTTTTCATTATCATTATAGAAAGTCATGAACAAATTATCCGTTTAAATCACTGTTTCGTCATGTTTTTTTGCATCCTTGTTTAGGTTAGCTTTATTTTCATCCTATCCATGTTTGCTCATGCCTGCTTACATGCTTCTTTGTTTTTTAGATTAGTCTAGGCTCTGATTGTTTCATGACGACCATATTTTAGCTTAGGGTTTAGCAATGCCTCCTATGCATGTTTGTTTTCCCTAATTCGTTTGAGTAATCCAGTATACTAATGTCACCATAATTGATTCTTGTTGATTTGGTAAATACGTCCAGTTGTCAAGATTTTCTTCCTGATCTTCAGTGTTAATTGGTTATGTTAGTATGTCCTTTACTGGAATGAGCAATTTGCTTGATCATATTTAGTTTTTGTTAGCTAAATCCTCAGCATAATATGAAGATTAATCATTCACCTAGGCTAGTTGAAATTAAGATAACCAAACTAATTCTAGGAAACCAATCAACTAACTAACTAACCTAAACCCTGGTTGAGACTACCTATTAGCTTTAGTTAACTAATTAGTTTGACTAACTCGAGTTAATAATTAACCATAATCAACTTAACCCTAGTCAGCCTAAAGGTAATTCTAGGAACCCATAGGGGTAATTTAGTACTTTAGTTAAGGGAATATTGGGTGTAACAACCCAAAAACCTTCTAGAACTAGGAAATCAGATTTTTTGGGGATAGAATAGTAATTGTAAATGATGGAATTTTCTAGAATGAGGGCAGTTGTCCCTAAAGACAAGGTTGGCAGCTGCATTTGCACTATTTTTAGCTTATTGGATAAGGAATATGCTAAGCATATCCTATCCCAAATACCCCTATATATACACACACTTTTTACCATAAAAGAAACTTTTGGACTACTGAAAATGACAACTTTTTTCACTACTGAAAAAACAGACCTTTAATACTGAAAACATGTGAAAAAAAAGAAAAGATAGCAGCTGCTGCTCACAAACAAAATTTCCAAAATATCAGTAGAAAACAAAGAGAAATCTGACTATTTCCTTAGAACAAAAATCCATCAAGGTATTATTTTGGTTTTAAGCTTCTTATTCTCCCTGGGTATCCTGATTCTAGGAATTTTAAGGGACATTCGAGACTCCTAGGTTTATTTCCTGCTGGTGCTGTTTTGTTTTGGGTTTACTCTTTGCTGCTGTTGGGTTTTTCTTCTTCTCGCTGATTTCCATCTCTGCCTGACCTTTATTTGGTTAGGTTTCTTTTGTTACTTTTCTCTTTGAAAAGGTATGTAACGATTCACTCTTAATGAAATTTTCAGATTTGAATTTTTTTCCTTCAATTTGCTGTGTTAATCGGTTATTTATTTCATAACTGATGCTTTCTTTTTCCTGTTGTATGAAAAATCTGAAATTGTAATGCTTAACATATCAATTGGCTCTATGGGTGGATGAATCCGATGTATTTTTCATCTTTTGAAGTTATTTATATGGTATTTGATTAATAGAGTTTGGTTTATGTCTTTATGTTTAGACTAAAAATTTTGTTTTGATAGTATTCATAAGAATAAGTTGGATGTTTGCTTTGTGTTTGCCTCAATTTTTACTGAGATAATCTGCACTAGGGTAGATGAATTTGAACTTCTAATGGTCAAATTCACCCAATAGTAGTGCACAAACATTAGTTACTTGCTGAAATTTGTCATATAGTATACGGTTGAATGTTACAGGTCTAACAGGGTGGCATCACTGGAATTGAATCTGGTCCTTTTCATGATAAGGTTCATTCCAGGAAGAATGCATAAAAATGTTTTTTTAGAACTATATGATATAGCATCATTAGAGTCAGACCTGGCCCCTTAATGGTCAGATTTTCTCTGAAGGATGCATAACACACCTACTTATTTGGGTGCTCAGAAATTACAAATGGAGGCACAATTGCATAGTCATAGAGAACCCAAGTTGGAGCAACCAGTTTAGAAGCTTTAATTTTCAGTTCTCTTTATCTAAAAAATGTATTTTTAGTAGAAGCTGTAATTTCATTTCAGATTGTAATTTACTCAGACTTGCCTTTTCATAATCATTGTAATATAATACTGGACATTATATTTATTTATATTAGCAGTCCTTTCTTTCAGTATGTATCTGTTCCTATAATTTTCAAAAAGAAATGTGTATAATTAGCTCCAGATTTGTTTTGAGTACACTGAACTCAAACATGGCTATTCTGGATAGTTTAAAATGGACCAAGCTATTGATAATGGCCCGTCAAGGTCTGAGCGTAATCCAGTGGGCTTGGAAAACGCGAAGAGCCCTTAGCCTCAAGGCTGTTTATTCTCAGATTTAAGTACAAAGTTTCAGGCATTAATATTTTAAGCATTAAGATTCGATTGAAACATTCAAAGGCACCCTTTCTAAATCTTTTCTTACAATTTTGCGTTCAAATCAACCTGTCTAAATGACCCCCGTAAATACCTATTGAAGTTCTGGAAATGACTACTTTTAGATCAAAGGAATTTTGAAGTATATACAAATATGAATTTCCTATTCAAAGTAATCTCTCATCAAATTTATCTCGTGTTCTTAAGAGTCCAAAATTTACAGCAATTTGTAGAACTCAAGGTGTATATCAAAAAGTATGAGTTTAGGTCATTTGAAGTTGATAAAACTATTTCAGTCAATGTGCTATGAGTTCATTTGACTGTTTTAAATAAGTGATTTTCAAATCAGTATTTCGACTTTCTCTATATGATGGCATGATTCTCTTTGTAGTTGTATAGCTTTTACCCTTATTGCAAAATTAGTCACAATTAGGATTGGCCAAAGAGTTAAACGATAAATTAGGCTAAAATATGGCCATAGTCCAAAACATGTTGTCTTTAGACTAGTGAATATCATTTTAGGTAATCCTTAGGTAGAATGCATACCTTTACTCTGAAACTTGACAAAAAATGATCATTACCTCAAAATTACAATAAACTACACTCGGGAGTGGCAACTCATGCCCCCCGACCCTTAACTCTAAAAACCTAATAAAAATGCAAATAGCAATCAGGGTGCATTTCATGTGACGTTTTTGCCATGTGCTCAAAAACAACAAGTGTACGCCATCGTAACTTGTCCAAGATAAATCCATAAACGTCCTAATCAATCTTAAAACTAAAACGCTCTTTCGAAAAATAGAAAATTTAAACATTGCCTCAAGTAGGCACTATAAAACCGTCATGACCATAGTCTTGACTACGTAATCTACACTCGGGTGCGACAACTCATGTCCCCATCTTCAACTTCAAATTATAATAAAAATCACATGTTGTAATTGCGGGTGCAAAACAAATAAGTGCACGCCATCGTGACTTATTTCAAGATAAATCCATAAACATTAAAAGCGGTTTTAAAAAGTGAAAAAGCACAATAGGTTTAACATATGTAAATAATTAGGCCAATTATTAATAGTTAAGCGACCGTGCTAGAACCACGAAATTCGGGAGTGCCTAACACCTTCTCCCGGGTTAACAGAATTCCTTATGCGAATTTCTAGTTCGCAGACAATTTAAAACAGAGTCAAAATTTCCTCGGTTTGGGATTTAAAAATAAAATGGTGTCCCGGAACACTGTAAAAAATCCGGGTGGCGACTCTGAAATTAATAAATAATCTCAAAATCGAATAATGTCACTTAAAGTGGAAAAACTCCCTTATCCAACCTTACGAGGGGTGGAAAAAGCATGTGTGACAGCTCTGGCAACTCTGCTGGGGATGCAACCCAGAATCTTTGGTTCAGGGTTCAAGAATTCGAGCTTATACAACTGTTATGTTTTGGCTTTATTGTCTGATTTTATGTGTTACATGATGTGCTAATTGCCATATTTACCGCTTTGATATTTATCAGAATTGGATATAAACTGTGCCGAAACCCCTCTTCTCTCTGAGTCTTCTAAATCATCTGGGAAGTGTGCACATCATGTGACTTCTTTTCTGTTAGGGTCATATCCAAATATTAGAATGAGGTACGAACAAGTTGCAAAGCCGGTGAAGCTTCTGTATTCCCGGTACGCTGCCCTCCCCGGCTCGAGCTGTCTGCTCGGGTAAGCTTGGTCTAGAACAAAACCCTAGGATTCAAACTTAGAATAACAAAACCTCATGTCGGATCCCTAGTAGGAACGCTTATTTGCATCACATGCATTTGACTTAGGGGACTCACCATAGGGGTTGGGTCCATCTAGGACAGGTGAACCCAAAATAAAAGACCATCCTGATGCATCTTACGTGCTACTTGGCGTTTGTTTGTTTCGGCATGCATGTTGACCGGCTTCTAGAATAGGAAAGAAAAAAAAGAGAGTGAGAGATATGTATTTGAAATCCTGAAACTCTGTCTAAAAGATAGGAAATAAATGAATATTCTCAAAAGTCATATTCCTCGGTTCCGTCATAACTGGCAGAACTGCGCAGGTCTGATTCTCACGGATGTGAGATACGTAGGCAAACCTCATCGGTCCCGACCACATTTTCAAAATTCAAAAATATTTTCTTTAATTCCTCCCTAATAATATTAAAAAAGAACAAGATATTTTTGAGTATTTTCTTAGGAAATTTCAAACAAATAAAAGATAAAAGAAAAATAATTATTTTACAACCCAAAAATACTTTTCATCCGAAAAAGAAAAGAGACAAATTAAATCAAAATCCCAAAAACTATTTTCTACCTTTCTATTTTCCAAAATTTTCAAAAAAAAAGAAAATTAAAAAAAAATATTTCCTTTATTTCCTTCTGTGGAAAGTATTCCTTTGAGACTCAATTTTCAAAAATTTAAAAATATTTTCCCTTAAATCCATACTTAGAAAATCCCAAACAAAATAAGAAAAAAGAAAAAGAATACTATCCTTCTTTCCAAAGTCTTTCATATGTTAAATTTTAAAATAAAAATAAAAATAAAGGGAAATAAAAATCAATAAATACTCAAAATCAAACATATCCATCAGAAATAATAATCGGAGAACAAAAATTCAAAAAAAAAAAACTTTGTCTTTCTTTCAAAATCCCTCTTTTGAAAATGTAGAGACAACATTCGAAATCCAAAAATATTTTCTTAAAAAGAAAATGACAAAGATGAAATCCAATAAAAATATTTTCTTCTTACTTTGAAATTCTCAAAGTTCAAACCAATAGAAAAAAAAGAATTTTTAGAGGTGTTTCATTCAAAAAAAAAAATCCACCATTTTTTAGAAGTCTTTTGCCCATAACCCAAAAAAATAAGAAATCAGAAAAGAGGAAAAAATTAAAAAATATTTTCTTCCTTCTTTAGTAGTCTTCATTTCAAAAATTTCAAAAAAAATCAATGAAGAATCAAAATCCAAAATACTTTTTTGTTTATCTTGAAGTATTTTTCCCAAAAAATCCGAAAAAAATAAAATGAAAAGAAAATAAAAAATCCAAAAAAAGAAGAAGATATTCTCTTTCTTCTATAGAAGTCTTTCTTCCAAAAATCAGAAACACAATCCAAAAATATTTTCTTTTTCTTTAGAAGTTTTTATTTCAAAAATTAAAATTGACTGAAATTCAAAAAATAAGGAAAACGAAATCAAAATCCAAAATATAGGTTTGCTCTATCTTGAAAGTATTTTTCCAAAATAAAATTTCAAAAGAAATTAAAGAAAAGAAAAGTCAAATCCAAATAAAAATTATTTCTTTGCTTTTTAAAAGTCTTTCTTTCAAACATTTCAATCAAAACATCAAAAAAAAATATATTTTATTTCTCCTTTTAAAGCATTTCCCTCAAAAAATAAAAAATAAAAAAAAATTAAAAAAAAATGTGTGTGAGTTTTTATAAGAAAAAAAAGAGTTAGCTTATTTGCTCCATTCTCAATCTTCCCGAACTACGCAAGATCTGATTCATGCGACGTCATGATACGTAGGCAATCCCTATCGGATTCGATCATAGCCATAAATAAATTGAGTAAAAAATAAATAAATAAGAAAAAGAAAAATTGAGTGAAAAATAAAGAAAAGAGAGAATCAATGAAGAAAAAAGAGAGAAAGAAAAGAGTGACAAAATAAATGAGAAAAATAAAGAGCGAAAATAACAAAAAGAGAAAGGAAAAGAAATCGAGATATAGAAAATTCAAAAAAAAGAAGGCGAGATAAAATTGGAAAGGAACATCTAAAGGCCGGGATGAAACATGCAACCGTTCAAACATTTGTAGAAGCGTTTAACTGTTAGGTGCATTGCATCCCAATATGCAATTTCCTATATGCTAAATGTCTTAAAACTAACAAGGTTGTTTGGTGTGCAAATTAGCCAGGTTTTGGTGGTTGGTTTTGTTGGTAGTCCGGTTTCCCATCCTTCACAAGGTCCAAAGGTATAGATAGCCTCCGTCGGTAATATGCCAATCATCGGTCCTAAGGATAGCCCGGCATCGGCTATTCCGCAGCCGGAATCAGCATTTTCTAAAGAAAACAGAATATTGTGTTGCCGCATGTTGGAAATGTGGGACGCCTGGTCTAAAGGCAGGGAATCGCCAAGTGTAATCCCTGCTTTTCCTGAGCTGATTCCTGGTTCAGATGGGTTTTCCAACATCCTTGTGCCCAACCCACTCATCCCATGTGGGCACCCTCTAATGCCGTCTAATGGCCATGCCTTCTGTGGATCACCCCCAGGCGCCGGATTCAAGGGCACCACCAATATTCACCACGGCACAACCAACAATGCTCAAGCCAAACTCATACCCTCAGCACTCGCAATATGAGTCTCCCATGGGTCATCAAAGAACAATGAGAAACCCTGAGCAGGAAGAAATGGCTCGGAGGATGAGAAGCATAGAGCAAAGCTTAAAAAAAAACATTCAAGGTTTGAGTGGTCAGAAGAGTCTCTCCTACTCCGGTTTGTGCATGTTTCCACATGTTCACCTGCCGGTTGGTTTCAAGATGCCAAGTTTGGAAAATCTGACGGGCACCCGATAGCTCGCTTAAAACGATATTGTAACCAGCTGAGGGATGCTGTTGGAAAAGATGAGTTACTAATGGCCTATTTCGGAGAAAGCCTCATCGGAATTGCTGCTGAATGGTATGTGAGTCAAGGAATTACTCACTGGCATGTGTGGGACGATATGGCCCGAGAATTTGTCCGCTAGTTCCAATATAATTTGGACATCGCTCCTGATAGGAGCTCTTTGTCCAATTTGAAAAAGAAAACTGCGGAAAGCTTCCGCGAATATGCTGTCAAATGGTGTGAGCAAGCCGCCCGGGTAAAGCCTCCAATGGACGAAGCAGAAATGGTTATAGTCTTCCTACAGGCCCAGGAGGTGGACTACTTCCAGAACATGATGTCTGTTATGGGTAGACCGTTCGCTGAGGCTATCAAAATTGGGGAGATGGTCGAAAGTGGTTTAGAAACAGGCCGAATTTTGAGTCAAGCTTCTTTTAAGGCTGCATCACACGCTGTTCAGAACGGTTCAGGGGTTTGATAAAAAGAAACGAGATAGAGGAGGGAGCCATGATGACTTCAAGCTTGAAAGGGACCCGCAGGGCATTCAACCAATAATATATGCTTTCTAAAGTCCCACAAAACTATTATTCCTATCAAGATGATGATGCTTATGTCGTGGCACCGCCTCCACATGTGGTGATGAACGTGCAATCTCACACACGGCGACAAACTTATACCCAAAACCGAGCTCCACTTCCCATAAATGCCCATCCTTACCAAGCTCCATATAATCCCCAACCAAATGTTCCCCAATACAATCCTCGCCCAAGAGAGCCTTTCCAAAATAATCAGTTCACCCCTATTGGTGAATCATACTATAGCTTGTTCCAAAAGTTGGCCAGGCTAGGTGTGCTGCAACCAGTGGCTCCAAACTGGCCGAACCCCGAGTCCCCTTCGTACCGAGCTGATGCTAGATGTGAATACTGCTCAGGAGCAGTGGGGTATGACACTCAAGATTTTTTGACTCTTAAAAGAGCAGTGGAAGAACTCATTGAGGTCCAGGCAATAGTGTTTAGGGATGAAGGAGACCCTAATATGATGAATAATCCTCTGCTTGCTCACACTGGCCCAGTAGTCGGAATGATTTATGAAGATGAAGAATTTGATCCGGCATTGAAGGCCATTGCAGCCATTGCCGAGACAGAAGAAAAGCCAAAAATGACCGCCAAGCCTGAAAGTTCCCCCATTAGATGGGAGTCTCGGTAGCCAGTCTTGCTATCCTTTCTGCGTCCGGATTATCCCAGGGTGTGATCCAAATGTTTTACTTTATTGTCTTACTTTCCAATGTAAACCCTTCTATCTTTTAAAAAAAAAATCATCAAAATAATAAAAAATATGAAAAAATCAAATGGAATTAATATTTCATTTTCCAAGAACATTTCTTTTCTTAATCTTGTCTCTTTCTTACTCTACTTTCAGTTCTGTTTAAATGCAGATTTCAATAACATGACATGCTTGCGAACTGCATACCCAAATCCTAAAATGCCGTCAGACTTCGAAATGATGAGTCAAGAATCAAAATGCAAATGAAGTTAAACTAAGGAAATAAAACAATGAATCGGGACAACCAAAGGAAAATTGTTTCAGATTGGAAAAATCTATACATTACTACAAGAGTACTACCGAAAGAGTGCGTTTGTACTTGGGGTACATCGATGAAAATGTCCCTGAAACAACTGTGCAGTCAGAAGGTACTATGTTTGATCCTCCATATAGCATTAAATATTCTCCGGTTGGGATGACGAAGACTTTTATTCTCGCTACCCAAACACCATTAACCCTTTTTGCGAACCCTATGAGTCGGTTACCTTCCTTTGCTTACCCTCTTTGGAACCTGAAAGTGTTATTGAAAAAAAAAAAAACAAAAAAAAGGGGAAAAAAAGAAAAACAAAAGAAAATCAAATGAAAAAAAAAAGAAAAAAAGAAAAGGAGAACAAGGAAAGCAAAGAAAGAGAAAACAAAACAAAAAAAAGGAAGAGGAAAAACAAAACAAAAACAAAAAGTTCCCTGAACTACGTTCGACTTGATTCCAAAAGGAAACGTAGGCAGTCTCTCCCTGGGGTTCAGTCACACCAAAATAAAAATCCACATTTCCCCCAAGAGTTTAAGCTGGGGCAAGTGTTAAGATTCGGCGATGTGTCGCCTGAAAGGTTCCAAATTTGTAATTCAATACAAATTATTTTTCACCAAAACCCTGTTCAAGTCCTTCCGATCAATTGGCAAAGATGTCTAATGTTGGAGGATACGGTGTCAGATCAGGTACAAGCAAATGACAGAAATAAAATGAGTCTTATCGGTGAAAACCCATACGGGCACCGTGAGGTGACGATAAGCATAGAAATTAAAAATGAGAGAGTCTTGTTAATGAAAACTCGCAAAGAGCACTACAAGGAGATGGTGAGAAGAGAAATGAGAGAGGTTAGTTGGTGAAAACCCGCAAAGGACGGCACTGATCGAAAAGGATAATGGGTCGCCGACATGGACGCAGTCCAGGGCAAGGTTTCTCAATCTCGAGGTAATAGTTGTGATGAATTTCTAAGAGTCGGACGGCTTACACGGATCAGGCGTCCAGTCCAAAAGGCATGTCATGTTCATTAAAGTACGCATGCACTCCACATAAGTCCTTCCTTCCTTTCCTCGAAAGGGATAATTTTCGTTTAAACTCATTATCTACTCTATCATTTATTGTTTCTCAATACCTTTCGGTCTAACTCTATTCCTAAAATAAGACAAAGAAAGGATGACAAAACTTATTTACAGGATTCTCATTTGACGCGAGCCAACATACAAAGGGCACCAAGCCTCACCAGGGGCATCATGTTGATCCCGACTTGCCGTAGCGGCCGATGCTTCAAATTCAAAACCTTGAAGGGAGAAAATCAAATTGAAGTGCCTATAAAGGCGAATAAAGTTGAAATATTGATCCCCGCATGGCTAACCATCTTGGCAAGGTTTGAAAAGCTGAAATATTTCAAATGACCTAAAGTTACAGTTGGAAGAAAAGTAAAAAATGGAAGGCCGATAGAAGTAAAATCCGAAAGATTAAGTCCCACACGACTAACCGTCACAGCAGAATTTGAGGGGCCAATCCCCCCCCCCCTCCTGATACTCTGGAAATCCAAAAGAAAAAGCAAGTGAAAGGCCTACAAAGGCAAAATAAAATGTTGGATCCCACGTGACCGATCGCCATGGTGAAGTCTGGGAAGCCAAGGTCCCCCAGAATTAGAGATGAAACCCAATCCCCAGCAAGCAAGTGATTGAGATCTTCATCAAAAGAACTGAGATCAAGCAGTTGAAAATCAAGGCCGCAAAACCAGCCACCGTTTCAAACTAACGAATTGTTCTTTGTTTGAAAAATCTGAAACAGGTGCAACTCGAAAGCAACCGTGCAACAAGCAGGTGCAACCAAAAGAAATTGCGCAAGGGCTGGAATGAGATCTGCAACATCGACTCCAAGGAAAGGGAAGTTTCCTCCAAGAAATCTTTTTTCTGCATGCATAAAAGTAAAAAAAAATAATAACAAAAAAAAAACGAAAGAAAGAAAATTAGAAAAAAACAAAAGAGAGAAAAATTGAAGTTGAAAATAACTCAAAGTAGTATGAGGCCTCCGATCCCCAACTACACCTTCTCCCGATATGGGTGTACACGCTCCCAAGTCGATGCCAATTATAATTGATGTTTTTCTTTTACAAGTTAAGGGTATACATTCCCTAATTGATGTTTTGCTTTTCCAAGTTAAGGGTATACATTCCCTAACTGATGTTTTGCTTCTTCCAATTAAGGGTATACATTCCCTAATTAATGTTTTTCTTTTCCAATTAAGGGTATACATTCCCTAATTGAGGTTTTTCTTTTCCCGTCATGGGTGTACACGCTCCCTAGTCGATGCCAATTAAGGGTATACATTCCCTAATTGATG
>ML432315.1:0-80615 GCA_005239525.1 Nicotiana knightiana | reverse complement strand
TTTCTTTTCCAATCAAGGGTATACACTCCCTGGTTGATGCTTTCTTTTCCAATCAACGGTATACACTCCCTGGTTGATGCTTTCTTTTCCAATCAAGGGTATATACTCCCTGGTTGATTTCTTTTCCCGACGGAGGGTATACACTCTCGTAGTTGATGTCAATCAAGGATATACACTCCCTAGTTGATTTTATTTTGCAACATAGGGTCTCCAACCCTTAGTTGATCTTGCTTTGAGATATAGGGTATCCACTCCCTAGTCTACAATAACTCCGGGTGCACTGCTCCCGGCTTTTCATCGCTTTCAATAATAAAGTGGTGTAGAGTTCCTTACAATAACTCACGAAATTTTCCTAGTGAAAACTAGGCAGAAAATTTCGTTCGTTTGTTTTTGATTTTGTGCAGATTGCAATTTAGGACAATGGATTCGAGACGACCAAAAGAAGAAGTTTCGATCCAAAAAAAAAAAAAAATAAGAAAGAGAAGATTAAATCCGAAAGTGCACAAACAGGAAAGATGTGGACTATTCAGGACAAGATTGAAGTCATCCGTCTAGTATATCCTTCTTTGATCCTAGGAACGATAAGACAAAACCAGCGCCTGCGACTAACAAGCATCAGGATCCAGGTCAGAGTCAGCAAAAGATCAAGACTCAAGACTAAGTCCTAGATAGGAATCTTGTAATTTAGCAGCTGATAGATTTTAGTTAGTCCTTCGTTTTGTACTTGGGTGTAACAAGGAGATCAACAACAGTAACAACAACAACCGCATCGAAACCACAGTTACTCGGTAGTCCCAGCTACCAAAGCTTCCAGAACTACACTGACATGATTCCTTTATAGCCAAGGATATGTAGGCAACCTTTGAAACAGGGTTCGGTCAAGCGTTTTCAAAACGCTTCAGGACGGAACATATGAATGGTTGAAGTCGCTTATGGCTGCTCACTTTGTCTTTTCTCGGAAACTCTTCGTGTTTCTGAACAAAGAGGGGTAGCTGTGAGCACGTGATTTTTGCCTATCGTATAATCCTACAAAATCTCAGTAAATTAGTCAGTTTTATGGGTTTTATTGAAGTTTGATGCTATTTGTGACATTATGAAGTTAGAATTCATCATTTAATCTATAAATAATTTAAAATGGTTTGATTAAGCACATAACCTTGGCTACTATTTAAATAAATATAATTGTTTGATATAAAGTCAATTAATGTTCAAATTCTTAATTTAATTATTTCTTTCAACAAAATTGTGAAAATTGCCTTGTAAATGATTAGGATTAAATTGAAAGGTGTGAGTTTAATAGAATTAATAACAAAATTAATTTATAATCAATTGTTACACTTCAATTTTAACTTAGTTAATTAAACTAGTTTTAAAAATGAAAAAAGGGACTTGGGTCAAAAGAAACCAGGCCCAAACCTGTTCTCTACACGACCCACACGCCCTAGCCCAATTACCCCAAAAACAGCCGCCCCTCCAGTAACCAAAACGACCCCGTTTAACTCACCCTCCATCCCAGCCGTTGGATCCTTTCGATCCAATGGTCCTAAACTAACTACTCATTAAGTATATAACTGTTTTGAATACCCCCAACCCCCTCATTTTCCTAAGTCTAACACCCCCCCTTCTCACCCTCTTCGTCTCTATCCCCTCCCTCTCTAGAGACCAAACCCTAGCCGTCATCCTCCGCCGGCCGGAAATCGCCTCCGGTGGCGGAGCTTCTCCAATCTACCCCAAAATTATACCAGATGATCCCCATGACCTCCTCAACCACCTCCCACTATCAATTTCACCAAACACCCATTCAATCTTCTACAAATTCAAATCTGAAAAAAAACCGAAATCCTAGTTGTTTCCTACAAGATGATTCAAGAACCATTAATGACTTACACCTACATGAGTCAATAGATCTTGATGAGAGATATTGATTCATGCAGGTCTGAGCCATTTTCAAACCCCACCGGAGTCCGGCCAAGGTCCGACGACTTTGTTTTTTCAGCCAAAACCCTTAACGGGTATCTTCCCTTTCTTTTATCTATCTTTTTATTTTTCATTATCATTATAGAAAGTCATGAACAGATTATCCGTTTAAATCACAGTTTCGTCCTGTTTTTTTGCATCCTTGTTTAGGTTAGCTTTCTTTTCATCCTATCCATGTTTGCTCCTGCCTGCTTACATGCTTCTTTGTTTTTTCGATTAGTCTAGGCTCTGATTGTTTCATGACGACCATATTTTAGCTTAGGGTTTAGCACTGCCTCCTATGAATGTTTGTTTTCCCTAATTCATTTGAGTAATCCAGTATACTAATGTCACCATAATTGATTCTTTTTGATTTGGTAAATACGTCCAGCTGTCAAGATTTTCTTCTTGATCTTCAGTGTTAATTGGTTATGTTTGTATGTCCTTTACTGGAGTGAGCAATTTTCTTGACCATGTTTAGTTTCTGTTAGCTAAATCCTCAGCATAACATGAAGACCGAGGCTAGTTGAAATTAAGATAACCAAAATAATTCTAGGAAACCAATCAACTAACTAACTAACCTAAACCCTGGTTGAGACTACCTATTAGCTTTAGTTAACTAATCAGGTTGACTAACTAGAGTTAATAATTAATCATAATCAGCTTAACCCTAGTCAACCAAAAGGTAATTCTAGGAACCTAGAGGGGTAATTTAGTACTTTAGTTAACAGAATCTTGGGTGTAACAACCCAAGAACCTTCTAGAACTAGGAAATCAGATTTTTTTGGGATAGAATAGTAATTGTAAAGGCTGGAATTTTCTAGAATGAGGGCAGTTGTCCCTAAAGATAAGGTTGACAGCTACATTTGTACCATTTTCAGCTTATTGGATAAGGAATATGCTAAGCATATCCTATCCCAAATACCCCTTTATATACACACACTTTTTACCATAAAAGAAACTTTTGGACTACTGAAAATGACAACTTTTTTCACTACTGAAAAAACAGACCTTTACTACTGAAAACATATGAATAGAAAGAAAAGATAGCAACTGCTGCTCACAAACAAAATTTCCAAAATATCAGTAGAAAACAAAGAGAAATCTGACTATTTCCTTAGAACAAAAATCCATCAAGGTATTATTTTGGTTTCAGCTTCTTGTTCTCCCTGGGTATCCTGATCCTGGGAATTTTAAGGGTCTACATTCGAGACTCCTGGGTTAATTTCCTGCTGGTGCTGTTTGATTTTGGGTTTACTGTCTGCTACTGTTGGGTTTTTCTTCTTCTCGTTGATTTCCATCTCTGCATGACCTTAATTTGGTCAGGTTTCTTTTGTTACTTTTCTCTTTGAAAAGGTATGTAATGATTCACTCTTAATGAAATTTTCAGCTTTCAATTTTTTTCCTTCTATTTGCTATGTTAATCTGTTATTTATTTCATAACTGAAACTTTTCTTTTCCTGTTGTATGAAAAATCTGAAAATGTAATGCTTAACATATCAATTGGCTCTATGGGTGGATGAATCCGATGTATTTGTCATCTTTTGAAGTTATTTATTTGGTATGTGATTAATAGAGTTTGGTTTATGTCTTTATGTCTAGACTATAAATTTTGTGTTGATAGTATTCATAAGAATAAGTTGGATGTTTGCTTTGTGTTTGCCTCAGTTTTTACTGAGATAATCTGCACTAGGGTAGATGAATTTGACCTTCTAATGGTCAAATTCACCCCATAGTCGTGCACAAACATTAGTTACTTGCTGAAATTTGTCATATAGCATACGGTGAATGTTAAAGGTCTAACAGGATGGCATCACTGGAATTGAATCTGGTCTTTTTCATGATCAGGTTCATTCCAGGAAGAATGCATAAAAATATTTTTTTTAAGTACTATATGATATAGCATCATTAGAGTCAGACCTGACCCTTTAATGGTCAGATTTGCTCTGAAGGATGCATAACACACCTACTTATTTGGGTGCTCAGAAATTACAAATGGAGGCACAAGTGCATAGTCATAGAGAACCCAAGTTGGAGCAACCAGTTAGAAGCTTTAATTTTCAGTTCTCTTTATCTAAAAATGTATTTTTAGTAGAATCCAGGAAGAATGCATAAAAATATTTTTTTTAAGTACTATATGATATAGCATCATTAGAGTCAGACCTGACCCTTTAATGGTCAGATTTGCTCTGAAGGATGCATAACACACCTACTTATTTGGGTGCTCAGAAATTACAAATGGAGGCACAAGTGCATAGTCATAGAGAACCCAAGTTGGAGCAACCAGTTAGAAGCTTTAATTTTCAGTTCTCTTTATCTAAAAATGTATTTTTAGTAGAAGTTGTAATTTCGTTTCAGATTGTAATTTACTCAGACTTACCTTTTTATAATCATTGTAACATAATACTGGACATTATATTTATTTATATTAGCAGTCCTTTCTTTCAGTATGTATCTGTTCCTATAATTTTCAAAAAGAAATGTGTATAATTAGCTCCAGATTTGTTTTGAGTACACTGAACTCAAACATGGCTATTCTGGATAGTTTAAAATGGACCAAGCTATTGATAATGGCCCGTCAAGGTCTGAGCGTAATCCAGTGGGCTTGGAAAACGCGAAGAGCCCTTAGCCTCAAGGCTGTTTATTCTCAGATTTAAGTACAAAGTTTCAGGCATTAATATTTTAAGCATTAAGATTCGATTGAAACATTCAAAGGCACCCTTTCTAAATCTTTTCTTACAATTTTGCGTTCAAATCAACCTGTCTAAATGACCCCCGTAAATACCTATTGAAATTCTAGAAATTACTACTTTAGATCAAAGGAATTTTGAAGTATATACAAATATGAATTTGCTATTCAAAGTAATCTCTCATCAGATTTATCTCGTGTTCTTAAGAGTCCAAAATTTACAGCAATATGTAGAAGGTGTATATCAAAAAATATGAGTTTAGGTCATTTGAAGTTGATAAAATTATTTCAGTCAATGTGCTATATGTTCATTTGACTGTTTTAAATAAGTGATTTGCAAATCAATGTTTCGACTTTCTCTATATGATGTCATGATTCTCTTTGTAGTTGTATAGATTTTACCCTTATTGAAAAATTAGTCACAATTAGGATTGGCCAAAGAGTTAAACGATAAATTGGGCTAAAATATGGCCATAGCCCAAAACATGTTGTCTTTAGACTAGTGAATATCATTTTAGGTAATCCTTAGGTAGAATGCATACCTTTACTTTGAAACTTGACAAAAATTGATCATTACCTCAAAATTACAATAAACTACACTCGGGAGTGGCAACTCATGCCCCTCGACCCTTAACTCTAAACAAATAATAAAAATGCACATAGTAATCACAGGTGCATTTCATGTGACGTTTTTGCCATGTGCTAAAAAATAACAAGTGTACGCCATCGTAACTTGTCCAAGATAAATCCATAAACGTCCTAATCAATCTTAAAACTAAAACGCTCTTTTTAAAAATAGAAAACTTAAACATTGTCTCAAATAGTCACTATAAAACCATCACGACCATAGTCTTGACTACGTAATCTACACTCGGGTGCGACAACTCATGTCCCCGTCTTCAATTTCAAATTATAATAAAAATCACATGTTGTAATTGCGGGTGCATTTCATGTGGCGTAGTTATAATATGTCCAAAAGCAAATAAGTGCACGCCATCGTAAAAATGAACAATAGGTTTAAAATATGTAAATAATTAGATAATTAGGCCAAATATTAATAGTTAAGAGACTGTGCTAGAACCACGGAATTCGGGAGTGCCTAACACCTTCTCCCGGGTTAACAAAATTCCTTATCCGGATTTCTAGTTCGCAGACAATTTAAAACAGAGTCAAAATTTCCTCAATTTGGGATTTTAAAATAAAATGGTGTCCCGGAACACCGTAAAAAATCCGGGTGGCGACTCTGAAATTAATAAATAATTTAAAAATCGAATAATGTCCCTTAAAGTGTAAAAACTCCCTTATCCAACCTTAAGAGGGGTGGGAAAAGGAGGTGTGACAAAAGCAATTTAGGTTATGTCCCCTGGCCTTCCTAATGTGCGCACTGGTCAGGGTTCATATGAGACCCTCGTGAACTCTGACACACTAGGATTCAGTCCCTAGTCTTCTTTGAACTGTTCTGATCATTCTTCTCAAGTGTGAGCACTGCCCTTGTTTATTGAAGCCCTTGGGAGCTCTGACACATTAGAGATTTGGGTTTTGCATGCTTATCCTTGAGATATGGGTGAATTATTCACTGCTGGCTATTGTGTACCTATGAACATGGGCTTTTGGAGCTACTATGAGTTGAAGGCCTGGTTTGTCCAGGTGCATTTGGGCCTGCTGCAGGCTTCCTATACTTTATATACTTTGTAATTCATTCATTAATTCTGGTCTGTAATAATTTTTAATAACAATTGGGGTGTTAGTAAATTAGGAAACTGGGTTTATTTTAACATTTGCATGAGAATGGGTAGAAATCCTACCTATAGGTGTTCACTTTGCTCATTATGCTATTATGTGTTAGATAACCTGCCTATAGGTGTTTAATCCGTCCTGCCCATTCTGATTTTACATGTTAGATACCATGCCTATAGGAAATAAAATAACCAAAGTTCAACTTGCATTGCAGCATATTCATTAGGCATCATGATCATAGGGCCATTTATATTCTCTAAATCTGCATTGTTAGAAGTCATGCCTATAGGGTTCTTAATTGATTTATGTGCTATTGTCATACTTTCCCATTAAAAAGCATGCCTATAAGAATTAAAATCGGTTTCAATCACCAAAGGTAGGAATTATGTCTATAGGGTAATCACCATCTGTGTTAAGCACTAAGACTAGGCTTTAAACACTGTCTCGTTGAACACCATTAGAAAGCATGCCTATAGGAACAACTAGGTAATTCTGAATATCTTTCGTTGCTTGTCACTGCCTAACACTGAGAAAATCACCTAGATAGCATGTCTATAGGTTTAACCGCTTATAATTATAATCAGTAGGTAACTGTGCATTCACTTAGAAATTACTTTGCATAACTGTTCGCATGATTAAAATCCAGAATCACATAGAAATCATGTCTATAGGGCCTAACAACTTTAATTGTTGAACCTGTCAAAACGCCTAATCTGTTGCGTGCATTTGCTGCCTAAGTGTGGAGACTAACTTGATCCCCCCTATTTTCTTTTATATGAAAGTCCAACTTGTTTTGTCTATCGCCTAGTTTTACCATTTTTTGAACAACCTAAGTTAAGTCTAAAACCATCCAAAGTAGAGGTCCAAATGCCTCCTGGGCCATAGGCAAGGGACGGGTAGTGTACACATAGGGTACGACTTAGAATTGATTAGAGCGTTTTAGGTAAATAACTTAAAGATAGTAATCGGGTAGCAGGAGATCATAGTCTATGCCCGCTGAATAATATGAGTAACACCCCTATCTTGGGGGAGTTACGAAGTATTATTTATGTTGCACGGGGTGATCCTTTAGGCTAAAAAACTTAGGCCCCATTCTTATTAAAATAATTCCCTCCCTTCTCCATTAGACTAATTCACATGATTTGAGTTTGGTCGGGACCCACCATTGTGGACCTCAAGGAGTTCCTAACACCTTCTCCTCGAGGTAATTTGAGCCCTTATCCGATCTTTGGTGATGCAAACTAGTAAATCCGAGTCATTTGCAATAGGTTCCCTAATGCACCTTAATCTGTTAGGTGGCGACTTTCTTTTAATAGCCCTTCCTCCCTTTTAAAAAATTGTCAATGTCGAAACCTAATTTCGCGAGAAAAAGGGGGAGTGACACATATGAAACCATCATGACGGTAACCTATCATGCTTAGGGGAACCCCGATGCCAAGTACAATTAAGGGTCATCTCTCTCGTCTTGTACCATTCCCTTTTTCGGATGATCAAGAAGTCCCTTTTTTTGGGAAGGTGTCGTTGGTCATTATTGACACTGTCTTAACCATGCCATATTTCTTATTAATCATACTATGTTCGTCAAAAACTCGACTAATTCACATTCACTTATCAATTAGATCCATATCACCAATCTATATCTTGTCACAAAAATTTAAGATGCAACATCATCATTTACAATATTCTTTTTTTTGTACCTTTGCTTAAATCGTTAATGGTGATTACCATAGTAAACAGTCGCTCCAACATCTTGACAAACAATCTTGAATTGAAATCTAGGGTTTAACATAGGTGCCCTGATTTGCATCCTTTAATAAAATTCTTTATAAGTCAGGACACCATCCTGACAATACTAGCTGGCATCATCACCTTATTTTCATCCATGATTTCTCAGTATTCAACTGATAATTCTTATTCACCAAAGGCATACGTGTTGACTGTATCAGTACCAATCTATTCTCAATTTATCCTTCCATTTTAAATAAATCTGACACTTTTTGGCTATTATCCCAAACATCTTGTATTATAACTTGAACCTTGAGATTTATTCTCATCACTTCAATATCTTCCTCAACGGGTAATCAAGACGATTGGGAATACGCACTCTTACTTCAAGCACAAATGCACGCTATAGAGTATAAAAAAAAGTAAACTTCCTAGATGTCATTATAGCCTCCCCGATATAAGTGTGGCCGACAACACATCGATAAGAGGGACTCTACTTGACACGGCTCCATAGACTTCCTAGGACTCCACTTAGAACATTGTGCTCTGATACCAAGTTTGTCACAAGACCAATACCTCAGGAAGAGAGTCATCCTTGCCCTGACTGCATGCCAGGTATCATACCTCATCCTGAAACATGTAAAGCAATGAGGACCCTGGAGCAGGGCCCCTAAGGGATGAGTATACCAAAACGTTACTCAATAAGTGTCATAGTTTCTCTCTAACTTAAGTTCTTGGGAAAAACTTTATAAAAAAAATAATGCATCAATATTTGATATAAAACGATAAGAAGTTTTATCAATTCATTATCCTTGTCATTTTAAATAAAAAATAAGTAAAATATAAACTTTTAGTATATTTACATCAATCCACGATTTTGGATAAAATCATACAAAATCATTCCATTTGTTTTAAGTCATTGGAATAACTTTCGGCTCCTTAGGCCTAAACATACGAAAACCATCCTTACCTTTCACTGGAGTACTATACCATCACCGACATAAGAAGATCAACTAGGTTATGTACCTAGAGGCAAGTATCATATACCCTACTTGCTTAGGTCGTCTCATCGTAGTGCCGAACGAATAGACTCAACCATGCTAATAATAGCATAAAATAGTACCCTCTCGATGGAGAGAACTCTGTCGTAGTCTATATCACAAAGTGACCATCTACGCCTACACCGACACGTGTAATTCATGACAACGAACACGATATATCCGAAGCCAATCTCGGCGAACACAAGTAACTCCCAAAATATTTGACACTTTAAAAATAGATTCATATCATAGTAGCCTCAAAGGATCTATTTTTATCAAATCATAACATTTACAGAAAATCTAAATCATTTAAACAAAATTTAAATAAATAACCTTTTACATGCTAAAGCCTTTAGCAATTTAACATCAATATTTAAAAGATACCACAAGTGCTATTTTGTTCGTCAATTTTCAAAAAAAATACTTTCCATGAAAAACTTATCTTTAGCACTCAAAATGTATACTCTTGTCAATATGTAAGTTTTGATAAAAAACTTATAACATTTACCTTGAGTGTCATTTTTCCAACTAGATTAAAATAAAATTTTATAATACGACATGACACTACATATGCAACATAATACTTTAATACATGGAGACCTCCGTACTTGTTTGTCCCCACAAGCACGAAAACACATTTGCAAACAACTTAAGTATTAACTTGGAACTTTCTTTTAGAGAATATCGCTCAAGAAGAGTAATTTTTAATCAACTTACCTCGCTTTCTCTTTATTAACATTCACAAGGTTTGAATCCTCCCCCATCATTCCAATGTTGATTAAAATGCTCAACATCACCAACAAGTCGATATCTACAAATAGATATCTTAACTACATCAAATATGACCTGAGATATTGATCAACATCCATATATGGCTCATAAGTTGGCTACAAGCCTCCAACAACTTGAATCTCCAAATAGTTTTACATGCTAGACCATTCAACTTCATTCTTATGTTTTAATACCCATTCGAAGTCATTAATGATACTACATCAATTTTCTATTGCCACCAAGTTACTATTCATCGTTTTCCATAATCAACACTTGAAAAATATACAATTCGGGTGATTACTTAGTTCATCACTTCCATCTATTGCTAAATAATTCCATTCATTGTATTCATAAATTTCATCGCCAAGATTACCATTCATCTTCTTTCTTATTTTCTCAAAAGTACTACTCATGCCATGAACTAGAGTTTTATAATCCAATCTTTCAACCATTAAAACTTGTAACATATGCTTAAAATACTTCAAATACTTCTAACTACTCATAATAAATAATTTTGAAGCATTGGAATTACCTCTAGTAGCTCAATCTTGAAAAATCACAAGTTTGGTGATTTTAGTGTTCTTGAGGATTTGATGATGAAATCTAGTATTTGGATGCAAGAATGATGTTAGAACTCATGTATATTGAGTAAGAATCAACTCAAAACATCATTAAAAACTTACCTTAGTTTATTGGACTTGATTTGATCTCAAAATCGCCCCTTCACCTCAAGAACCCTAACCCCCAAATACTCAAAATACTCTCATCCCCCGACCTTGTATTTATAGGCCCAGATTTCTGGGTTTCGGACGCAGCCTCGGATGCTTCACATCCCCATTTCACTCCTCTTCGAAGCTCGGATGTGGATCTACATGCTATGGAAGAACTTCACTGCCAGTCTTTCTTTCGGACGCAGCCTCGGATGCTTTGCATCCGCAGACTCCTCTGCCAGCCTTTGGTGATTTGGTCATAACTTCTTGTAGGAATGTCCAAAAGACAAACGGTTTGAAGCGTTAAAAACTAGAATCGAAGATATTTTATTTGATATTTGTACATCACATTCTCCTTATAATATATGCTTTTCCAAAGTTTCGTCTTGTGCGTACTCATTTGAAACTTTAATCTATCATGTAATTTCCAACTTGACTTGGACTTAGGGCTATCCTTAGACCCCACATCACTTATAACATGCCTCGTACACTTATTATCATATACAATAGATATACATCATATTAACAATCCTTATCCACTCAAAATAATATAATTAGCGCACATCAACTTTCTTAATAACGCTTAAGTACTTCAAAATTTTCCGGGGTGTTATACCCCTGACCATGGGTGTTACCCCCCATACCACACTCGTAGAATATGGCATGGTCCATGAAGCAGGCCCAAAGTGCATCTTCCCACACCTAGAACATGGGGGCCTCCCTGCTGCTAAAATCTCCCATCAGACCGACCCTACTAGTAGGATCCCCTGTTACCCTGACTAGGCCTAAAATGGTTGGCTCCCCTGCTACTAACCGGGCCTTGTTGGCTGCACACTGGCTGAAGACTAAGCAAAAGACTATCATGCCCCTGATGACCCTCCTCAGATTGCTGACCGATCACCACCACCACCACCAAAGTTGCCCGCGGACCGGGCCTTGCTGCTTCCTTCACGCTCCATTCTATTCTTCAATTTTTTGAGGTCTCTGTGGCTTGAGAAAATTCCACCATCTTACCATAGTTCATATGAAAATTCAAGGCAGTTTTAGTAGCCTCATTGATAACCAAGGGGATAAATCCCTGCACAAATCAATGCACTCTAGCCTCTATAGTGGGCAACATGTAGATGACATATTTGGACAGGCATGCGAATCTCATATGATACTTCCACACACTCATGCTACCTTGCTTCAGTGTGATTACCCAAAGGGTCATTTTATGAATTAATACTCTATTCCTGGCTCATTAGCCTTAAAAAGACAAATATTAATTACCTCAATTTGCGTACGCAGTCCGGGCGTGAAACCGGAAAGCTTTTATATGAAAATATGAGAAATAATAATTTTTCGAATTTAAAATAAGTTGACTTGGTTCAAAATTTTAGTGAACGGACCCAGATTCATGTTCCGATGATCCCAAGAGGTCCGCAAAAAAATATGGGACTTGGGCGTATGCCCGGAATTGAATTATGAGGTCCGTAGCTTTAGAAATCAATTTTTGAAGAAAATTGTTATGCTGGATTTTTTTAAGGAAATACATAAATGAATTAATGTTTGAACTCATTGGTATCGGGCCCATATTTTGGTTCTAGATCCCGGTACAAGTTTTTTATGATATTTAAGTCCTATCTATGAAATTTGGTGAGTATCGGAGTTGATTTGACGTGATTCGGACGTCCGATTGAGAAATAGTGAAATTGAAGTGTTCTTGAGAAAAAATCATGAGTTTTGAGGTTAAATTCATAGTTTTAGATGTTATTTTCATGATTTGATCGCACGACCAAGTCCGTATGATATTTTAGACTTTTGTGCATCTTTGATTTAAAGACCCGAGGGCTCGGGTGAGTTTTGGATAGGCTACGGGATGTTTTGGACTAGTTAAAGTTGTTGTTTTTGCTGTTTCTGGTGCACAGTGGAGTTGTGCTTCGCATTCGCGTTGCTTGACTCACGAACGCGTAGAGTATAGGTGGAATGGGGTATTTCTTTACTTCGAGAATGTGGAGCTCAGGACGTGAACGTGAAGCACTGGTGGGTTAAAGCTTCGCGAACGCGTTCTGGACCACACGAACGCGCTGTGTAAATAGGCTTGGGGTAGGAGGAGCCGATTACTCTATGAAAACGCGGTCAAGTGGTCGTGAACGCGAAGGACAATGGGCCTAGCCCTATGCAAACGCAACCCATTCTACACGAACACGAAGGCCAACGGGCCTGACTCATCACGAACGCGGCAGGCCATCTCGAACGCGATGAAGCCCTGCTCAGTCATATAAAATAGCTTTTAATAATTGGGCAGAACCTATTTCGAACCACAAAGACCTAGAGGCGATTTTCTTCACACAAATTCATCCCCAAAGTGTTGGTAAACAATTCTAAACTTGTCTCTTTCGATTTCCCAATGTTTTTCATCACTTTTCAATCAAAAATCAAGACTTTTCATGGTAGAAATCGAGGGTTTGGATAGAATTAGGGAATTTTATAAAAATTGAATTTTGACCTCGAATTGGGATCGGATTTCGAACCTAATTGCATACTCGGGCTCGGAGCTGAATGGGTAAACGTAATTTGCTTCGAACTCTGAGTTTGGACCAAGCGGGCCCGGGGTCGGGTTTTAACCTTTTTTGAGAAAACTTAGGAAAACAATGATTTTTTTTGTAAAGTTAGTTCCTTTAGCATACATTAATGATATTAAACTAATTATTATTAGATTCGAGCGGGTTAGAGGCAAATTCGAAAGGAAAAGCGGTAATTGAGCATTGAGTGGCCTGCGAATTTGAGGTAGGTGCTTGGTTTAACCTTGACTTGAGGGAATAGGAATCCCCACTTAAGTGCTATGTGAATTTGCATGTGTGTGGTGTATAGGTGAGGTGACGAGTATCTAAGCACCACTAAAATTATTTTTGAACATGGTCCCTTCCTTGTTTCCAATTTATTTGATTCCTGGCTTAAAGTATTTATGATCATTTATACCTCCATGTCTAATTGTTTTCATCGAATTGTTGTCAAGTATTGTTCCCAATATTTTGGAAGTGTTGATTGTTCCCTTGGTTTCATGGTGATACATAAACCTTGAATTGGATGACATTTTTTTATGATTCATATATATATTCCGGTTGGTTTCATTGTGAAATGATAATTGATGAAGTTCATGAGTTGTAAAGCTTTCTGTTTAAAATTGTTGAGACGAGAATATTGTGAAAGGTTTTGACCTGAATTGTGGAATTTTTATAAATAAAGTGATGTGATTATCTGGTAGGAGTGGGTTGTACGCCGCAACAAGGAGTGATAAGGTTGGACATGTGGAGTCGGGTTGCACGCTGCAACATGACAAATAAGGGTGATATATATAGGGAGGAGCAATAAGGGTGGACGGGTGGGAGCGGGTTGCGCGCCGCAACAAGGAGCGATAAGGGAGACTATTTATGTTTTACTGATTTTCAAAAATAAGGATTTGGAAAACTTCAGTTTTATTAAAAAGGTTTTCATACTCTGATTTTTACTGTGATTTAAATCGAAACTTGGAAATTTTGAGGAGTTGATTATAGCTGATATCTGAAAAGAGTTATCCGAGTTGTTTTTATTTACTGTTGCAAGTTACTGGTTATTTTGTTTATTATTACTATTTACTTCTTTCTTTATTATATATTGTTCACAGGTTATATTGTTAATGCCTCGCCGTAGTCTCGTCACTACTTCGTCAAGGTTAGGCTCGACACTTACTTAGTACATGGGGTCGGTTGTACTTATACTACACTCTGCACTCTTTTGTGCAGATCCAGGTACCAGCCAAAGTTAGGAGATTTTAGTAGCGGACATCATCGTTCAGAGACACGAGGTAGATCTGCTGGCGCCCACAGATTCCTGGAGTCTTCTCTTAATTTTATAGACACTGTTTTATTACATTCAAAAAACAGATACACAATTCTTTCAACCCATTATTTGTAGTACTCTTTAGTAGTTCGTGAATTGTGACACCAGAACCTGGGTGGTTATATAGTTGGTTTTAGTTCGTTGTTCGTTTCATCATATCAAATATTATTCCTGATTACAATTTTGGAAATTATTAGATTTAGTTTAATTCAAATATTCTCATTGTGTTTAAGTAAATATTCAAAGGAAAATGACTAATCAAGTTCTAACATTGGCTTGCAGCAAGTGTGGTGTTAGGCACCATCTTGATCCCGTGGGTTGGGAATTTGGGTCGTGACAAGTTGGTATCAGAGCACTAGGTTCCATAGGTCTCACAATTTATGAACAAGCTTAATGGAGTCTGATGGATCGGTACAGAGACGTCTGTACTTATATCTCAAAGGCTATAAAGTTAGGAACAAACTCATTTTTATTTCTACTCTGTCGTGCGATTCTTGGTATCTCAAATACTGATTGAACTCTTCTACTCTCTCGTAGATGGCGAGAACACGTGCTTCTTCTTCCGCTGACCAACAATCCAGTCTTCCAGCAACAGCAGCTCCTATTAGGGGCAGAAGTCGAGGCCACGTCAGAGGCCGAGGTAGGGGCAGGACTCAACACGTTGCTCATAATACACCCCCAGCTGCGGAGCCCCAGATTGAGATTGACGGGGGGGATCCAGCTCAGACCGTTCCAACTGGACCAGCTCAGGTCCCAGAGGGGTTTATTGCTACCCCGGTGCTTCAGGATGATTTGTTTCGATTAGTGGGCCTTATGGAAAGTGTATCCCAGACTGGCGTACTCCCTGTTGGAGCATCTGTATCTCAGGCTGGAGGAGGGGTCCAGACTCCTCTTACCCACACTCCTGATCAGACTACTCCTCAGATCCAGAACCCAGCAGCCAACCCAGTTGGGGTAGTTCAGATAGTTGCAACAGCCCCGATTACTGAGGGGACAACTATGACTTCCGATGCTTTGTGGAGATTGGACAGGTTCATCAAGCTTTTCCCTATTCACTTCAGTGGTGCTACTTTAGAGGATCCTCAGGAATATCTGGATAGTTGTCATGAGGTTCTTCGTAATATGGGTATTTTGGAGACCAATGGGGTCGACTTCGCCGTGTTTCAGATGACTGTTCCACCAAGAAATGATGGAGGAATTATTTGTTGACTAGACCAGCTGGGTCACCTGATCTGACTTGGGATCAATTTTCTCACCTCTTTTTGGAGAAATTTTTGCCTATCACTACCATAGAAGAGAAGTGTCGTCAGTTTGAGCGTCTTCAGCAGGGCGGCATGACATTTACCTAATATGAGAATCTCTTTGTGGATTTGGCTCGGCATGCTATTCTTTTATTTCCCATAGATAGAGAGAGAGGGTTAAGAGATTTATTGAGGGCCTTTCCCAACCCATCAGGTTGCAGATGGCTAGGGAGATAGGGACTGAGATTTCATTTCTTGATGCGGCCAATGCGGCCAGGAGAGTTGAGACGGTTCTTTGGATGGGAGGTCAGGGGTCAGAAAAGAGACCTTGCCATTCTGGTAGATTCAGCGGTGCCTCGTCTAGAGGCGGAGATACTCAGGGTAGAGGCCATTCTTCCAGGCCATTTAATTCAGCACTTCAGACGTCCCATGGTGCCTCAGGTGGTCGTGGATCTTACTTGACTTATTATGATCAGTCAGCCCCTATCAGAGCACCTCCTTTTTAGAGTTATTATCATGGTCAGCCAGTTCGTCAGGGTCAACCTCAGTATCAGGATGGGTGTTATGAGTGTGGTGAGTATGGGCACATTCGGAGATCTTGTCCGAAATTTTTGGGTAATCAGCCTCAATACTAGAATTCTCGTGCTATAGTTCCGGCACCAACTGTAGCACCACCTGCCCAGCCAGCCAGGGGTAGGGGTTAGGTAGTTAGAGTTAGAGGCCATCATGTTAGAGGCGGAGGTCAGAATGTTCGAGGTGGAGGTCAGCCTGCTAAAGGTGGAGGTCAGCCCGTTAGAGGTGGAGGACCACCTGTTAGGGGTCCTCCCGGTGATGTAGTTCAGGGTGGTGGGGCCCAACCCTGATTATATGCATTTCCATCCAGACCCGAGGCGGAGTCCTCCGATGCAGTTATCACAGGTACCATTTCAGTTTGAAATAAAGATGCTTCAGTTTTGTTTGATCTGGGGTCTATTTATTCTTATGTGTCATCGTACGTTGCCTTGTATTTGGTTGTCCCCCGCGATTCTTTGAGTTTCCCTGTTTATGTGTCTACACCGGTGGGGGATGCTATTATTGTAGATCGTGTATATCGTTCGTGCATAGTCATTATTGAGGGTCTTGAAACTAGTGTAGACCTTTTGCTTCTTAACATGGTCGATGTCATTTTGGGCATAGATTGGTTGTCACCTTATTATGCCATCTTGGACTGTCACGCCAAGACAATTACTTTAGCCTTGCCGGGATTGCCTAAGTTAGAATGGAAGGGGACTCCTAGTCATTCTCCCAAGCGAGTGATTTCTTATGCCAAGGCTCGTCGCATGGTTGAGAAGGGATGTTTGGCTTATTTGGATCATATCCGTGATTCTGATGCCGAGGTTTATTCAATAGAGTAAGTGCCTATTGTTCGGGAATTTCCCGAAGTGTTTCATGCAGACCTGCGGGGGATTCCACCTGATAGGGATATCGATTTTTGTATTGATGTTGCTCCGGGCACTCAGCCTATTTCTATTCCTCCATCCCGGATGGCCCCACCAGAATTGAAAGAACAATTGCAAAACCTGCTTGATAAGGGTTTCGTCAGGCCTAGTGTCTCACCCTGGGTGCACCGATTTTTTTCGTAAAAAAAAAGGATGGATCAATGAGAATGTGTATAGATTACACAGTTGAATAAAGTTACTATAAAAAATAATTATCCATTGCCGAGAATTGATGATTTATTTGATTAGCTTCAGAGTGTCAGTGTGTTTTCGAAAATTGATCTAATATTGGGCTACCATCAGTTGAAGATTAGGGCGCCCGATGTTCCTAAAACAGCCTTTCGGACAACGTATGGGCACTATGAATTTTTGGTGATGTCTTTTGGCTTGACTAATGCCCTAGCAGCTTTTATGGATTTGATGAATCGAGTTTTCAAGCCTTATATGGATTCCTTCGTAATTGTGTTCATTGGCGATATTCTTATATACTCCCGCAGTCGGGAGGAGCATGAGCAACACCTCCGTATAGCACTCCAGACCTTGAGGGATAATCAGTTGTATGCAAAATTTTCAAAGTGTGAATTCTGGTTAGATTAAGTAGCTTTCTTGGGTCATGTCATATCAGCAGAGGGTATTCAGGTAGATTCTAAGAAGATAGAGGTAGTCAAGAACTAGCCTAGACCCACTTCAGCCACGTAAATCAGAAGCTTCTTGGGTTTGGTGGGATACTACCGTCGTTTTGTAGAGGGGTTCTCGTCTATAGCAGCCCCGATGACGAGATTGACTTAGAAGGATGCCCCATTTAAATGGTCGGATGAGTGTGAGGTGAGCTTCCAGAAGCTCAAGACAACCTTGACTTCAACAGCGGTATTGGTGTTACCCTTAGGTTTAGGGTCTTTCACGGTATATTGTGATGCTTCCCGTGTTGGGTTAGGAGCAGTATTGATGCAAGAGGTCAAGGTGATATCATATGCATCTCAGTAGTTAACGATTCATGAGAAGAATTATCGTGTTCATGACTTAGAGTTGGAAGCCATTGTTCATGCGTTGAAAATATGGAGGCACTATCTTTATGGCGTGCCATGTGAGGTTTACACGGATCATTGTAGCCTCCAGTACTTGTTCAAGCAAAAGGATCTTAATTTGAGACATAGGAGATGGTTAGAGTCATTGAAAGATTACGGCGTCACTATATTGTATCATCCAGGAAAGGCCAATGTGGTGGCCGATGCATTGAGTAGGAAAACAGTAAGTATGGGCAGCCTTACATGTATTCCAGTTGGTGAGAGACCGTTAGCTTCAGATATTCAGACGTTGGATAATCAGTTCGTGAGGTTGGATATTTTGCCCAACCATGTTCTAGCTTGTACAGTTGCTCGGTCTTCCTTATTCGAGCGTATCAGAGATCGGCAGGATGATTACCCGCACTTGATGGTCCTTAGAGATGTATATGTGTGCCTAATATTGATGGCCTTCGTGAGTTGATTCTTGAAGAAGCTCACAATTCTAAGTATTCTATTCACCCAGGTGCTGCCAAGATGTACCAGGACCTGCGGAAACACTACTGGTGGCGAAGGATGAAAAAAGATATTGTTGCATATATGGCTCATTGTTTGAATTGCCAACAGGTGAAATATGAGCATCAAAGACCCGATGGTTTACTTCAGCAGATAGAGATTCCTGAGTGGAAGTGGGAGTGTATCACTATGGATTTCGTTGTTGGACTCCCACGAACTCAAAGGAAGTTCGACGTCGTTTGGGTTATTGTGGATAGCTTGACTAAATCAGCACATTTCATTCCAGTGTCAAGTACTTACACTTCGGAGCGGTTGGCAGAGATATATGTTCGAGAGATTGTTCGCCTTCACGGTGTGCTGTGTCTATCATTTATGATCAAGGTACGCATTTTACCTCGCACTTTTGGATGGCATTTCAGCGAGAGTTGGGTACCCGAGTTGAGTTGAGCACAATATTTCATCCTCAAACGGACGGGCAGTCCGAGCGTACTATTCAGATTCTAGAGGATATGCTTCGCGCTTGTGTTATTGACTTTGGAGGTTCATGGGATCAGTTCTTGCCGTTAGAGGAGTTTTTNGTTGAGCATTCAGATGGCTCCTTATGAGGCATTATATGGTAAACGGTGTAGATTGCCAGTTGGGTGGTTTGATCCAGGAGAGGCTCGGTTATTGGGTACAGACTTAGTTCATGACGGCTTAGATAAGGTCAAGATTATACAGGATCGACTTCGTGCAACTCAGTCTAGGCAAAAGAGTTACGCCGATCGTAAGGTTTGGGATGTGGCATTCATGGTTGGAGAGAGAGTATTACTTCGGGTATCGCCCATGAAGGGTGTCATGAGATTTGGGAAGAGAGGCAAGTTAAGCCCTAGGTATATCGAACCATTTGAGATTCTTGATAGAGTGGGGGAGGTAGCTTATAGACTTGAGTTGCCTCCAGGGTTATCCTTAGTTCATCCGGTATTTCATGTATCTATGCTCAGGAAATATCATGGTGACCTGTCCCACGTGTTAGATTTAAGCTCTGTCCAATTGGACAAAGATTTGACTTATGAGGAGGAGCCGGTAGCCATTCTAGACCGGCAGGTTCGTCAGTTGAGATCAAAGAGTTACCCTTCAGTTCGAGTGCAGTGGAGGGGTCAACCTATTGAGGCAGCTACTTGGGAGTCTGAGTCGGACCTGTAGAGTAGATATCCCCACTTATTTTCTAATTCAGGTAATTTTCTATGTCCGCTCGAGGATGAACGTTTGTTTTAGAGGTGGAGATTGTGATGACCCAAAGGGTCATTTTATGAATTAAGACTCCATTCCAGGCTCATTAGCCTTAAAAAGACTAATTTTAATTACCTCAATTTACGTGCCCAGTCCGTGCGTGAAACTGGAAAGCTTTTATGTGAAAATATGAGAAATAATAATTTTTGAAATTTAAAATTTAGTTTTAGTTGACTTGGTTCAACATTTTAGTGAACGGACCCGAATCCGTGTTCCGACAATCCCGGGAGGTCCACAGAAAAATATGGGACTTGGGCGTACGCCCGGAATTGAATTCCAAGGTCCCTAGCTTTTGAAATCAATTTTTGAAGAAAATTGTTATGCTGGATTTTTTAAGGAAATAAATAAATGAATTAATGTTTGAACTCATTGGTATCGGGCCCGTATTTTGGTTTCAGATCCCGGTACAAGTTTGTTATGATATTTAAGTCCTATCTGTGAAATTTGGTAAGAATCAGAGTTGATTTGACGTGATTTGGACGACCGGTTGAGAAATAGTTAAATTGAAGTGTTCTTGAGAAAAAAATCATGAGTTTTGAGGTTAAATTCATAGTTTTAGATGTTATTTTCGTGATTTGATCGCAAGAGCAAGTCCATATGATATTTTTAGAGTTGCGTGCATGTTTGGTTTAGAGCCCCGAGGGCTCGGTGAGTTTTGGATAGGCTACAGGATGTTTTGGACTAGTTAAAGCTGTTGTTTTTGCTGTTTCCGGTGCACAGTCCGGTTGTACTTCGCGTTCGTGTTTCTTCACTCGCGAACGAGTAGATTATATGTGCACTGGGGTATTTTGTTCTTCGCGAACGCGGAGCTCAGGACGCGAACGCGAAGCACTAGTGGGTTAAAGCTTTGTGAACGCGTTCTGGCCCATGCGAACGCGCTGTGTAAATGGGCTTGGGGAAGGAGGAGCGGATTACTCTATGCGAACGCGGCCACCTGGTCGCGAACACGAAGGACAATGGGCCTATCCCTATGCGAACGTGACCCATTCTACGCGAACATGAAGTCCAACGGGCCTGACTCATCGCGAATGCGGCAGGCCCATCGCGAACGCGATGAAGCCCCTGCGCAGTCATATAAAATAGCTTTTAAAAATCGGGCAGAACCTATTTTTCACCTATTTTCGAACCACAAAGACCTAGAGGTGATTTTATTCACACAAATTCATCCCCAAAGTGTTGGTAAACAATTCTAAACTTGTCTCTTTCGATTTTCCAATGTTTTTCATCACTTTTCAATCAAAAATCAAGAATTTTCATGGTAGAAATCGAGGGTTTGGGTAGAAATAGGGAATTTTGTAAAAATCGAATTTTAACCTCGAATTGAGGTCGAATTTCGAAACTAATTGCATACTCAGGCTTGGGGGTGAATGGGTAAACGTAATTTGGTCCGAACCCCGAGTTTGGACCAAGCGGGCCCGGGGTCGGGTTTTAACCCTTTTTGAGAAAACTTAGGAAAACAATGATTTTTTAGTAAAATTAGTTCCTTTAGCATAAATTAATGATATTAAACTAATTATTATTAGATTCGAGCGGGTTAGAGGCAAATTCGAAAGGAAAAGCGGTAATTGAGCAGTGAGTGGCCTGCGAATTTGAGGTAAGTGCTTGGTTTAACCTTGACTTGAGGGAATAGGAATCCCCACTTAAATGCTATGTGAATTTGCATGTGTGTGGTGTATAGGTGAGGTGACGAGTATCTATGCACCACTAAAATTATTGTTGAACATGGTCCCTTCCTTGTTTCCAATTTATTTGATTCCTGGCTTAAATTATTTTATGATCATTTATACCTCCATGTCTAATTGTTTTCGTCGAATTGTTGTCAAGTATTGTTCCCAGTATTTTGGAAGTGTTGATTGTTCCCTTGGTTTCATGGTGATACATAAAGCTTGAATTGGATGACATTGTTTTACGATTCATATATATATATATATATATATATATATATATATATATATATTTCGGTTGGCTTCACTGTGAAATGGTAATTGATGAAGTTCATGAGCTGTAAAGTTATCTGTTTAAAATTGTCGAGACGATAATATTGTGAAAGGTTTTGACCTGAATTGTGGAATTTTTATAAATAAAGTGATGTGATTGTCTGGTAGGAGCGGGTTGTACGCCGCAAAAAGGAGTGATAAGGGTGGACATGTGGGATCGGGTTGCACACCGCAACATGACAAATAAGGGTGATATATATATATATAGGGAGGAGCAATAAGGGTGGACAGGTGGGAGCGGGTTGCGCGCCGCAACAAGGAGCGATAAGGGAGAATATTTATGTTTTACTGATTTTCAAAAATAAGGATTTAGAAAACTCCAGTTTTATTAAAAAGGTTTTCATACTCTCATTTTTACTGTGATTTAAATTGAAACTTGGAAATTTTGAGGAGTTGATTATAGCTGATTTTTGAAAAGAGTTATCTGAGTTGTTTTTATTTGCTGTTGCAAGTTATTGGTTATTTAGTTTATTATTACTATTACTTCTTGCTTTATTATATATTTTTCACATGTTATATTGTTAATGCCCCGCCGTAGCCTCGTCACTACTTCGTCGAGGTTAGGCTCGACACTTACTCAGTATATGGGGTCGGTTGTACTGATACTACACTCTGCAATCTTTTGTGCAGATACAGGTACCGACCAGAGTTAGGAGATTTTAGTAGTGCGCATCATCGTTCGGAGACACGAGGTAGATCTGCTGGCGTCCGCAGATTCCTGGAGTCTTCTCTTAATTTTCTAGACACTGTTTTATTACATTCAAAAACAGATATACAATTCTTTCAGCCTATTATTTGTAGTACTCTTTAGTAGTTCATGAATTGTGACACCAGAACCTGGGTAGTTATATAAATGGTTTTAGTTCGTGGTTCGTTTCATCATATCGAATATTATTCCTGATCACAATTATTGGAAATTATTAGATTTAGTTTAATTCAAATTGTCTCATTGTGTTTAAGTAAATATTCAAAGGAAAATGGCTAATCAAGTTCTAACATTGGCTTGCCTAGAAAGTGTGGTGTTAGGTGCCATCACGATCCCGTGGGTTGGGAATTTGGGTCGTGACATTCAAGCTCTCAAACTCGGCGACACGGTCTGCCTTAGTCTTAGCAAGCAAGAAATGATCAATGAAAGCATCGGCAAACTCACTCCACCTTGCTGGAGGGCTTCCCTCCTCACGGGAGTCCTCCAACATCTCAAACCAAGAATAGGCCACCCCTTTCAGGTGGTAGGAGGCCAACTCCGCTCCCTCCATCTTAGTAGTACGCATAATTCAGAGGGTCTTGTGTATCTCGTCAATAAAGTTCTGGGTTACCTCCTCAGGATCAGTACCTATGAATACTGGAGGATCTAACAGGAGAAACTCGTTCACCCTGGAACTAGTTGAATCCCCTGGCTGACTAGAAGAAGCGGGTGCAACATTTGATCTCTTGGCCTGGGAAACCACTATCTGAGCCAACATATGTATGGATCCCCTAAGATCCCCATCGGATACACCAGGACCGGAAGCTGGGGCTGGAGGTGCAACTGGAATATCAGTTGGAGGGATCGTTGCACCCCTAGTAGGTGTACAGACAGGTGCAGTCTGATAAAGTGTAGTAGAATCAGGCAGTATAGTAGTCGAGGGAAGATTCTCACCCCTCGGGGGCTCACCCGCATCATCAAGTAAAGATAACTGCCACTCCTGGGGCGACATTGGCTCCTTGAACAGTTGTTGATTTCTTCCTAGGCTCCATATACTAAAATTTAGAGCAATGCACGAGTTAAAGGAGGAACAATCTTACAATCAGCTTTATCGCACGATCTAGAACATCATAGAAGGGTATTATTCCTAAATTCTCAAGTAGCCTCCTAATTATAGATGTGGTAGACAACACACCGATAAGAAGGACTCTACTAGACACGGCTCCGAGACATCCTATGACACTTTAAAACCTTAGGCTCTGATACCAAGTTTGTGACGCCTCGACTTCAGGAGTCGTGCTCAACAGAGTTACCGCTTGAGAAAGCCTGCACAATGCCGTCTACCCAATTCACCCATGAATAAACAGAAGAATACATTTCATTAATTAGACAGTAAGAGGTCATGCGGATAACACCAATTCATTTTCATTAGTTACGTCATTAACAAGTCTCCAAAACAGTACACTGTACAATCATAGTTAAAGTGGAACAGATGATAAGATTACATCATTTTTAGTTTAACCTTTCCAAAAACAAGATACAGTCCACACTATTTTACGGATCCTCTAACAGAAACAAAAGAGTTCTACGACAGTGCCGACAACATGGTCCCTGCTATACCTCAAAACTCTATGTACAAAGGACAAGAGATACAAGACCCCAAAATAAAGTGGGGCTCACCATATCAGCTGAGGAGAGGGTGTGTTGCTATCACTAATCAATACCACCTGCTATGGAACCACCTGCATACATTAATCCAGCGCCCCCGACAAAAGAGACATTAGTACATATGGAATAATGTTAGTATGTAAAACTTAACACCCTCTCATTTAAATGAGTAACAACAAACGGAGAAGAAAACATGAAATCAATAAGAGACTCAAATAATATCAAGTTAGGGAAAGGAAAATTTCTAGTGAGTTTTAGTATTTTAAGTTGGGAGATCTTTAGCACCGATATACCTCCGTTTTTTTAGCATGGAGTCCGATCTCAGCCCGACCGGCTAAGTCGTCTCACCTCGAGACATCCACTCACAATACTACCATGTGCGTGGCTTAGCGTCCGATCTCAGCCTGATTGGCTAAGCCGTCTCACCACAATGTCGTGTGGGTCGACATCGCAACACATCTCGTAGCAATAATCTCATCCCATTTAATGTGAAACATCTCAACACATCATTCTCATCCCATATATAAGGAAAAAACCTCATCACATTAACACGGGAATTTACCCCTCAATCACTCCAACACCGGCACATGTAGTTTTGGGGTTAGGTTATTTTGACCTACCCTTCCTCGTTGGCTAAAGGATACTCCCAGAGCATTTAATTTTTAAAAGGATTCACAGCTCATTTCAATATCTTGTTCTCACCTCTTTGTTTCATTGGCACTAATGGCCCCAAATATAATGTCATTGTTGGCACGTTGGCCGTATTTCATATTCTATATTTACTAATGGATCGTCAACAACAAAAACTTCTATTCAAGACTTTAAACACACATTTGAGCGACTAACTAAATTAAGAGTCTTAGGCACATGTGATTTCTTACACAATTCGAAATGCTAGTTTTTTATTAGAATCATTAACATATTAACACACAGCCCATGCTTAATCACCTTATCAAATAGTAACTCAACATAACAAGAACATTTGGAATACAAATTGAATGCACATATCTTTTGACACAAGGCTTATTCGGAATAATCAATTTATAATGAGCAACACGGGACTTACAAGGCCATTGTCGGGTTCAATTATAAAAGAGGAGTTTAGCCAACATACCTCGCTTTGAGCTTTCCTTAATTCAATACACTGTTCCGGAAATCCTAGAAACTTTGATCTATTTAGAGATATAGAAAAATTGAACACAAATTAGGGAAGAGTTCATGTTTTCAACTCATTTGAGCATTTTATCAAACTTTAGGTGGGCATTATTGTCACGACCCCAAAACCAACCCGGTCGTGATGGCGCCTATCGTGGAACTAGGCTAGCCTACACTCCTAATCAATTCGATTTTTTCTCAAAACATTATTCGAAAATTTAATCTTTTTCATCAGAGAAACCGAAATAGAAAGTAAAATCGACCCGAAATACTATAAAAATGAATCCCAACATCCGGTGTCACTAAGTCATGATATGATATGTTATGACAGGACTGAGTATATAATATCAATGAAACACATGAGATGACAGTAATAAATGACCACTCGGGTCTCAACAATATCAGCGTGAATGCTTAACATAATATCTAGCATGATTTCCAACATGTTTACTTTAATCACATTGATAGAAGCACAAATATCAACAAGAAAGAACCACTAAACGGTGCCATGGAATGAACCAAGTCACAAGTTTCACGGTGCACGCCCGCACACCCGTCACTTGGCATGTGTGTCACCAAATTCTAATCACATAACACGTAGTTCGGGATTTCGAACCCTCAGAACCGAGTTTGGAAGCGTTACTTACCTCAATCGAGCCAAAACTCTACTTCGCAATGATCTTGCCGCTCGACTCGGCCACAAATCACCCCGAATCTAACCAAAATCAGTATTATATCATTAATATATGCCAAATGAGCGAAGCCCCTAATTAACCTTACGCGATCGCATACCAGCCCATGCGTTCGCGATTCAATACCACACGACCCCACGCGTTCACATCCTCCCTCACGCGTTCGCGAAGAGCAAACGACTCAACTTTCACTCGCTCCCTTTTCTTCTACGCGAACGTGACAGTGACCACGCGTTCTCAAAGCACAACGCCACACCCAAACACGATTGCGACCAACCTTGTGCGATCACATAGCACAAATAACGCAGCTCCCCGCTAAGCCTACGGGATCGCGAACACTCTCATGCGATCGCATAGAAGAAAACCAGAAGCATTCACACCAGAAAATATGCCAACCTTTAAGTCCAAGAATTGGCACATATAACAACTCTGAACCCGAGCCATCCAACCTAACACAACATAACAAATATGAACCATATATAATGAAGCAGAAACGGGGGAAACGAGGCTAAAACTCTCGGAACGACCGATCGGGTCGTTACAATTATGATTTCTAGATTCTCCTCTGGAGGATTTCCTTCACCCCACAACCCAAGGTCTACCCATTTGAGTTCAACTACCTTCCCACAACTCATGAATGTACATGCATGCAAAACCAACAACCCTCATTCTCAAAACCTTCTTCCCCATTACCTATTCCCAAACAAAATTTCGAAATTGAAGGTTAGGGCTAGAATCTTACCTCTTGGTTGAAGACCTTGTGAGATTTATTGTTGAATTTCAAGGTTTGAGCAAGATTGTGGATGAACATTAGCTTAGGGATTTCTTCTTTCACTATAGGTCACTTCCACTCTCTAAAAATATCAGATATTCCCTTCAAAACTGGTCATTTATGTCTATTTATCGAGATAGGGTCGGGTGAAAAATAAAACCCTGATGCTGATATGTGGTAGCATATGCGATCACATAACAATTTTGCGTCTAGAAAATGGATCGCATAACGGCCCTCCGTAACTGGGCACTTTTGTCTCACTCTACGACCGATTTGGGATTCGCAGGCCTATTCCGCGGTGGCATAATGCGTGCAGAACTTCCCTACGAAATGTTTTGTGTTGGATATGCGATGGGTTGTATGGCCCGTGAAATGATTTTGCAGTCGCATAATGGACCGCATAATGTTCCAAAAATTTGCCCAAGTTTCTGCTTTATTATGCGGCAGATCTGCGGTCCAGGTCAGTAGAATGGACCGTAGAAATGCCTTGCACTTTCAAAAAAAACATCAACTCTCTAACTCACTATTCAACCCAAAAAGTCTGAACTGCGTCAACGCATAAGTATACCTTGGCATCACAAAACCCCGGTTTTTAGGTAAAATTTTATGGGGCCTTACATCCTTTCCCGCTTAGGATCATTCATCCTCGAATGAGGGTTAAAAGCCGTCATTAGCATCCGCTGTGATTCAACTATTACTTCACACACCAACAGTCCTCAAATTTTTGACTAACTCCCTAAATTTCTAAAAATTTTGGCAGAGTTTCCCCTGTAATTAGGCCTATCCACCTGTCAGAAAATCCGAGAAACCAATCCTAACAATAAAACCACAACACAACAATGTGAAACAATATGGAAAAAACACCGACAACAATGACATAAACGTTGCAATACCAAGAGAGAGTATCCTTAACATAAGTTGTACATGGAAAAGCATAATTTGCATAAATTTAGCTCTTAACATCATGGATAAAATTACATAGCTATTCAAATAAATTAGGGCATTACTTCTTCGTCTCTTCCTCGGCTTCCAAGTGGCCTCCTCAACATGTTGGTTGCCATAGCACTTTCACGGAGGCAATCTCTTTATTTCACAACTTCCAGACTTGCCTATCAAGAATGGAAATCAGAATTTCTTCATAAGTCAGTCCTTCATTAACCTCTATACTCTCAACCGGAACAATAAGCGATGGATCTCCAACCACCTTCTTCACATGGATACATGAAACACTAGGTGCACTAAAGACATCTCTGGAGGTAGTTCTATCCTATAAACCACCTGACTGGTCTTCTGAATGATCCTATACGGTCCGACATACCTTGGACTCAATTTCCCCTTCTTACCAAACCGCATTACCCCCTTCGTGGGGGAAACCTTCAAGAATACCCAATCATCCTCTTGGAACTCCAAATATCCGAATAGGACTTCTGAAGACTCTGGGAAGTTTTCAACCATTCTTTAATGATATTAACCTTCTCTATAGCCTGATGCACGAGGTCACTTCTGCGATCTATGGTCCAAATATTTGCCCAAGTTTCTACTTCAGTCTGCGGGAGATCTGCGGTCCGTAGATCAGTTCTGCGATCTTATAATGGACCGCAGAAATGCCCTGCACTTCCAAAAAAATTCTTCAACTCCCCAATGCACTGTCTACCTCGGCATCACGAAACCCCAGGTTTTAGGTAAAATTTTACGGGGCCTTACATCAACCCACCTCCCCATAATTCTCATGTTTCATGTACTCCTTTCCCCCACCCCCACCCCCACCTCCGACTCTATTTTCTTCAATAATTTAATTATTCTTTTTAAAATTCCTGTGCTACTTTATTTTTTTCACACAAGAACAACGTTAAAATAAAAAGGAAATTACTCATTTTATTGAATGAAAGAAAATAATTTTTCTACATCATGAAAATAAAGTACCCGTGTTGTTAAAATGAAAGAAATTATTTTTTCTACATCAGAAAAGAAAGTAACCGCTTTATTGAAAAAATATTTTTTCTATTTCAGGAAAAGAAAATACTTAGTTTGTTGAAATGAAAGAAACTACTTTTTCTACATCATAAAAAGTAAGTACTCCTTTTGTTGAAATGAAAGAAACTACTTTTTCTACATCATGTAAAGAAAGTATTCATTTTTTCAAAAATAATAATTTTTTTTCTATTCTAGGTAAAGAAAATACGTAATTTTTTTAAAATTAAAGAAAATAATTTTTCTACATCATGGAAAGAAAGTACTCATTTTTTTTGAAATGATAGAAAATATTTTTTTCTACATCATAGAAAAAAGTACTCGTTTTATTGAAATGAAAGAAAATATTTTTAGTACAACATGAGAAGAAAGTTGTTGGATCAAGAAGCTGAATGGTTTTGAAGGTTGACAAATGAACTCAGAGTTGAACCAGGTCCATCACTGGAGACATATACATGCAGAGTTAATGTCACGTGAGGTGATCGCAAACAGGAGATAAGCACATTCAGTGATCTGAAGATATATCTCCTGGTCGAAAAGTTTGCAAATTGATAGGGAGATGGACTCCTTATTCAGTAAGGGCAGAATCAAGATAGAAGAGGACCTAGGGATTTGAGATCAACTAGAACTCTTCCACCAAGGAAGAGTTGCATCAGAATTGGAAGAGCTGCATCCTAATTCTAGTATATCTCCTTTTCTACAGATCTTATTTGTCAAGTGTTCTTATTGAAAAGGTGAGCACAAACATAGAAGCAAAACAAGAATTGAGAACAAAATTACCAAAGCAATTTTGTAAGCAGTTCGTGTGAGAATTTCCTGTGCGATTCTGAAGCTACTTGAACCAGCTAGAAGAACTAGTTCCATCTGTTGTCTTTTAGTCTAGTTTATCTGTAGTAGGTGATTACAAAGTGTATCTTTCAGCTTTATCTAGAAGAATTTGTAATAGGTACTGAGTATTCAAGTTAGAGTTAACTTGAAGTTGTCGCAAATAGCTAGAGGCTAGTTTGCCACAAAGGGTTAGAATTAATCCTTAGGTTTACAAAAGAGTTTATTCTGTAAATGCTGTTCGGCTCATTGATTTAATGAAGAGTTTGGAAAAATCCTACAAGGAAGTAGGTCGTGATTTTTTCACCTTTTGAGCCAGGTGTTTTCCACGTAAAATTGCACTGTTCTTTATTTTCTGCAATTATTATTCCGCAAACTGTAGGAGTTGGAACACATAGAAGAACCTGGTCCTTCTATAACTACCGCACACGAAAATTGGTCACCACACAAATCACCCCCACCCTCTTGTGTGGTATTGACATAGATAAATAATAATTGGTATCAGAGCAGGTTATCCTTGAAGAGGCTAACACCTTAGGAAAAGATCAAGATGAGTGCACCACCTGGGAACTGGGAAGGACAATCAACTGCTAGGCCACCACTTTTCAATGGCCAGTACTACTCCTAGTGGATGAATAGGATGAAGGATCACATAATTGGAGAATACTATGAACTATGGGACATAGTCACTAACGGTTATTTGGCCACCATGAATAAGACTGCAGAAGGAGTATATGTGCCAAATACAAGAGCTGACTGCACTGATGAAGAGTTAAGAAAATGGGAAAAGAATGCCAAGGCCAAGAAGTGGCTTGTGTGTAGACTTGGTCCAGACGAGTACAGTAGAATTCAAAGTGCACCACTTCCAAGGAAATTTGGGACACCTTGCAAGTGGCTCATGAAGGAACTGCACAAGTGAAAAGATACATAGGTACATTACTATATTCTCAATATGAGAATTTCTCTATGAAGGAAGGAGAGACCATCCAAGAGATGTACACTAGGTTCACTACTCTGACAAATGAACTAAAATCTCTTGGAAGGACTATCCTTGAAGAAGACAAGGTTGAAAAGATTTTGACAAGGGTTCTGCCAATCTCTTGGGAGAGTAAGATCACTGCTATTCAGGAATCCAAGAACATGGCAACCCTCAGATTGGATGAGCTAATTGGAAATCTCACTGCCTATGAACTTGGAAGGCAGAAATGAAGATGGATGCTCCCAAGAAGGAAAAAAGTTTGGCACTGAGAATCACTGAGGGAACAGATTTGGAGGAAGATGAAATGGCTATGGTAACCAAGTAATTCAGAAACTATCTCATTAGGAAAAAGGGCATCTCAAGAGGTGGAAACTACAACAAGGCAAAGGCACCAGAAAAACCCACCAACGAGGGATGCTACAAATATGGAAAAACTGATCATCACATCAAGAACTGTCCTCAGTGGGAAGTTGAATGGAAAAGGGAAAGATCTGAACGAAGGAACCGGAAGAAGGAACTGGTTTATCCCAAGAAAAACACAACAAAAGCTATGGTTGCTGCTTGGGGAGAAAGTTCAGATGAAGAATCAGATGATGGAGATGGAGATGAGAAACAACTCATGGCAATTGGTGAATCAGATGAGGAACAGAGGTAAGTATATCTCATCTCAAAAACAAGATTAAGTTTTTATCCAAAGAAAAACTCTCTGAATTATTACTTGACTTCATTGATGATTCTGAAGAAATAAATAAAGAAAAAAAATAGTTGTCTAAGGAGAGTGTAATGTTAAAGCAAAGTGTAAGAACCCGTAGCTCAGAGTAAGTGAATTTGTAAATGAAAACACTGCCTTGAAGAACCAGGTTCATCCACTTGAAACTAAGGTCCTAGAGTTAAAATCTGAAAATTTAAAACTGAAACTAGGAACTAGCAAGAAGACAGCTGACAACTCTCAACTCATGTTAGAAGAAAATGTAGGGAGACTAAAGGATGAGTTGTATAATAGAGATGAAAAGATAAGAGTGCTAAAAGAGGAACTTGGTAAGGTCAAACATGAACTGGATCGAACATGCAAATGGAATAAATCTTCTGATGCCTTGACATGGCTTCAAGAAAATCACAGTAGAAACAGAAGAGGACTTGGCTTTGGGAGTTAACAACCTAAATGGGATCCTAAAAGTAAGAACCTCACACTTCCTGAGAACAAAATCAGCACCCTTTGTGGTAAGACTGGTCACTACAAAATTGAATGCAATGCAAAAGATCAGGCCAGTCAAAGGAATAAAAACTTTGCTCGAAAGAAAAATTGGCTGCCAAATTGGGCCTTAAGAAGTTTAATTCATCCTTTTTCTCATAGAAAAGGACCCAAACTAGTTTGGGTTCTTAAGACTAACCCATGATTTTCTCTCGCAGGTTCAAGTGAAAGGGAGAAGTCAAATATGGTACTTGGATAGTGGCTGCTCAAAGCACATGACAGGAAACAAGGAATAATTCCTTTCACTTGAAAACCTCAAAGGAGGAAATGTCTCCTTTGGAAATGGGAAGAAAGGTGAAATTATTGGGGTTGGTAAGGTAGGTAAGGATGACACATGTTCCATTGAGAATGTTTACATGATATATGTCTTGAAATATAGCCTAATCAGTGTGTCACAACTGTGTGACAGAGGTAACCTGGTTGCATTCACTTCTACAAAATGTTTTGTGATTAATCTTATCACTGACAAGATTGTTTTGCAGGGAAAAAAAATGAATAATATCTATATCATAGACCCGTCCACACTATCAGAAAATGAATTAACTTGTTTGAGTGTGTTGGACAGTAATCCCCTCCTTTGGCACAAAAGACTTGGACATGCTAGTTTAAATCAACTCAACAAACTAGTCTCCAAGGACCTAGCGATAGGTCTCCCTAACATTAAGTTCAAGGAAGACAAAGTTTGTGAGGCTTGTGAAAGGGGGAAGCAGGTAAGATCATCTTTCAAAAGCAAGAAAATGGTAAGTACCACCAGGAAGATGGAAATGGTCCATATGGATCTATGTGGTCCTATGAGAACATTAAGCAGGGTGATAAGAGATATGTAATGGTGCTTGTTGATGACTATTCTAGATTTACCTGGACATTGTTTCTAACATATAAAGATCAAGCATTTGACATGTTTACTTCTTTTGTTAGAAAAATACAGAAAATTAGGAAATCATCTTGCATCAATAAGGTCTGATCATGACACTGAATTTGAAAATGCAAAGTTTGCTGAATTTTGTGATGAACATGGCATAGATCATAACTTCTCTTCCCCTAGAACTCCATAACAAAATGGAGTTGTTGAAAGAAAGAACAAAACCCTTGAAGATATGGGTAGAACCATGCTTCTTTCTAGTAAACTACCTCATAGCTTTTGGGCAGAAGGAATAAACATTTCATGTTACCTCATAAATAGGTGCATGACTAGACCACTTGTAGAGAAGACTCCCTATGAGTTATGTAAAGGGATAAATCCCAATATATCCCATCTTAAGGCTTTTGGCTATAAGTGCTTTGTGCACAACAATGGCAAAGACTCCCTAGGTAAGTTTGATCCTAGAAGTGATGAGGGAGTATTCTTGGGATATTCTTCACACAGCAAGGCTTATAAAGTGTATAACAAAAGAATTATATGTGTTGAAGAGAGTGTGCATGTTATTTTTAATGAAACTAACATTCTCTCTAAGAGACAGGAACAAGTAGATGAAGAAATTGGGCTAGTCAGAAATTCAGACCAAACTGGAGCGGAGGTGGAGGAAGGAACGAGTGATGGAACAGGTTCATCCATCCCAAGCAACAGGATAGGGGGAACTGAGCAACAAACTAATTTTCAAACCTCATTGGAACCTGTCCCTGATCCTGCTCCTCAACAACAAGACACTGTAGGATCTTCAAGTAATACCAAGTTGGTTGTAAAACCACACAGATATCAAAGCTCACACCTGATGGAGAACATTATAACCGATCTAACATCTGGAATCACAACCAGATCCTCTTTGAAAAACTGTGTGCGTTTGATGCTTTTTTATCTTTGATTGAACCTAAAAATATCGCTGAAGCTTTGTAGGATGCAGATTGGGTAAATGCAATGCAAGAAGAACTCAACCAGTTTGAAAAGAGTCAAGTTTGGCATCTGGTACCCAGACCCTTTGATAGATCAGTGATTGGGACAAAGTGGGTATTTAGAAAAAAAACTTGATGAAGATGGAACAGTTACAAGAAACAAGGCAAGATTGGTGGTTCATGGATATAGTCATGAGGAAGGAATAGACTATGATGAAATCTTTGCTCCTGTGTCAAGGTTGGAAGAAATTAGGCTCCTCATAGCCGTTGCTACTTACATGGAATTTACCCTTCACCAGATGGATGTTAAGAGTGCCTTCCTGAATGGCTATCTCAAGGAAGAAGTGTTTGTAAAGAAGCCTCCGAGGTTTGAAAATAAGGAGAATCCTGATCATGTGTACACGCTTGACAAAGCATTGTATGGACTCAAGCAAGCTCCAAGGGAATGGTATGAAAGTCTTTCAAAATTCATGTTGGAACATGACTACAAGAGAGGTAAAATTTATAGCACCTTATTCTTGAAGGAAAAAGGTAAATATCTCTTGGTAGTGCAGATATATGTAGATGACATAATCTTTGGGGAAACTTCTGAAAATCTAAGTAAAGAATTTGCTAAACTAATGGGGAGTGAATTTGAAATGAGCATGATGGGTGAGCTTAACTTCTTTTTAGGCTTACAAATTAAACAAAATTCAAATGGAACTATGATCCATCAGCATAAATATGTGAAAGAATTGCTTAAAAGATTTAAAATAGAAGACTCAAGGGAAATTGACACTCCTATTGCAACAGCCACAAAGCTAGATGTAGATGAACCTGGTTCATCTATCGATCAAAAGCTGTATAGAGGAATGATTGGTTCAATGTTGTATCTTACTGCTAGTAGACCTGGCATTGTCTTCAGCGTAGGGCTTTGCGCAAGATTTCAGGCTAATCCAAAGGAATAACACTTAACTGCAGTGAAGAGAATCTCGAGATACCTTAAACACACCACAAACCTCTGTCTTTGGTATCCTAAAAGGTAGTAATTTTGATCTTGTGGGATATGTTGATGCTGACTATGCAGGATTTTTGGTAGATAGAAAGAGCACCTCAGATATGGCACACTTTTTGGGATCATGTCTTGTGTCTTGGGCCACTAAGAAACAGAATTCAGTAGCTCTATCTACTGATGAGGCTGAGTACGTGACTGACAGCCTCATGCTGTGCTCAGTTACTATGGATTAAGAAACAACTGATGGATTTTGGCATAGAGGTTGGATGCATTCCTATCTTCTGTGATAACACTAGTGCTATTAGTATGACAAAGAACCCCGTCCATCATAAAAGAATAAAGAACATAGATGTTAGACATCATTTCCTAAGAGACAACTATGAGAAGGAAATGATCTCTATTGAATTCTGTGCTACTGACAAACAAATTGCTGGCATCATTATTAAGGCACTAAGTAGAGAGCATTTTGATAGAAACAAGTTAGAATTAGGGATGATTAAGATCACCTAATGGAACCAATTCAAAAAAAATGAAAAAAGGGATTTTTTTTGGCTAGGAACTCTGAAAGGTGTAAATAATCAGAATATCGTTGCTCAGTCTCATGCCTTAAAAGGCATACTCTCTTGCCATGTGTTAATATGACTCCTTGGTTATTAATGATGTTTTTCTATTTTTGTAAATTGAGGCTTAATCAAGAGACTCTAACAAGATGAACCTGGTTCATCGCTGCTGGTTCATCTAACAGACAAGGTATGTGCTCATCACTATACACATATTGAAATATCAATAGTTACTCATGAGCAGGACTCTATCTATAATAAGCCTTTACTAAATCTAGTACCTATCCCAAATTCGAACCAGTTCCAAAGAGTCAAATCAAATTAAAATAGTCTAGATTATAGGGGAGTCATAACCGTCACTTATCACCTGACACTCTTGAACCGATTAGACTCCCACTTGACCAAAGTTACATCCGTTGTGTATTTATTAACCAAGCCTTTAAAAAAAACCATCATCACTTCTCTAATCCCTCACCTTTTTCTTAAAGCCATAACCGTCGAAACCCTTTCAACCTTCTACTCTGACACCTTGGTACTGATTTTCTTTAACAAAAGTCATCACCATGGCTAACACTCCACCTCCTACTCCATGCTCCTCAACCACACCTAACTACAGTATCACTCTTGAAGATACTAATTCCACTCCATCTCAATCAAATTCCTCCACCCCATATCAATCACATCCCACCACCCCTCAAAACAACCCTGTTCCGTCTCCTCCAACCACTCCCGTTGTACAACCAAGCCCAAATTCAGAACCCAGGAGAAGGCGTGTGAAAATGCTCTCCAGAAAGACTGTGGCCTCTGGCTCTCTAGCTAGGAAATTGAACGCAAAGCTTCAAGCAAGCCAGGCCCAAGAATCTGAGAATTCCAATGACTCTTTCAAGTCCGCCAATGAGGGGGAAGCAACCGATTCGTCTGATTCTGAACAGGTAACATCTAAAATTGAGTCTGAGCTAGTCACTTCTGAAAATAGGTTTGTTTTAATTGGGTCTATAATGGATGTGAAGATTCCTGATAGGTGAAGAAGAGGCGGTAAAAATAACTTTGTGAGTGAGGGAGAAAGAAGTATTGTGAGGGGAACAGGGGAAGGAGGTACTCCATTGGCAATTTGTGGGACTGTCCCAGTGGTTGTTGAAGAAAGCGCCAAGGATTTAGGGGGAGGTAATTCTAGAGAGGATGCAGAGGGGCTGGAAAATCTTTAACATGCAACCGATGAACCTGGTTCATCCATTGAAGAAACTTTGGCTGATCTTATGAGAAAGTTAGGGGAGAGCTATAAACCCAAAAAGAAGAAGACACCCAAGACCAAGAAAGTTGCTCCTCTAGTGGAAAGCAAGAAGATAAAAGCCACTCCCTTTGTTGATGCTTCCATTCCTAGAGGTCATACCACAAGGAGTGCAATTAGGCAGAGCGAAGAGGAGTTGCAGAAGACTTTGAGGGAGAGTAGGGGAAAGAAAGCTGAAAAGGGGAAGGCAAAAATGTTTGAGCCCGCAGAGGCTGTTGATGTTGAGGAGATGGACTTGGTCCATCAAGAGGAACAAATGGAAGAAGTTGAGTTTCAGACACCCAAACCAAAGAAGGCCAAGACTTCTTCCAAGAAGTCAGCATCTGTATCGGCTACACCCTCGACTGTTGCTAAAAGGACTAGGTCGACAAAGAAATCAAAGAAGGCTCAGGTTGATGATGATGAGTGGAATGGTGAAGATGAATAGGAGTCTGGTGGAGGGACAGAAAAATTGACAAAATTTGGGAAGCACACGATACTAAAGGGAAGGTTGCTGAAGGATCTTGAAGAATCCGATATGATTTACCTTGTGGACACTCTGGAAGTACAGGGCTGGAAGGACATGGTCCTTCAACTTGAAGGCAGGCTGGCCAGGAGTGAGATTGTCGAGTTCATGGCAAAGGCAGAAGTCAAGGATGGCAGGGTATCCAGTCAGGTGAAGGGGGTTAAGATCTCCTTTGATGCCAAGGAGCTGGGTGAGATTCTTGGGATTCCCGCTGAGGGATATGATGATTATACAAGACAGCGGTGACCCAGCTTGGATGGCCTTCCTTCTGCACTGCAAATCACCAGGAGGTTCAGTGATAATGCTGAAGAAGTGGAACCAAGGGTTGTGTTCAAAATCGAGATGACACCTCAACACAAAATAGTTTTGAGTTTGTCAATAAATGCATACGCCCAGGCAAGAGAGGAGACACATAGCAAACTATATGGATTTAACTCTCATGGAGTGCCTGGACAGTGGAAGGCAAATCAACTGGCTCTATTTCATAATTCAGTTGCTAGACATGATGATAAATGGCTCCAAGGCTCATGCTATCCCATATGGGTTCATCCTAACGAATGTGTTGGCTCTCTTCAAAGTGCACGTGAAGAAAGCAGAAATGGCCACTATCAAGGACCATTTTGGGAAGAACACGCTTCTGACATGCGATTATGGTCTGACGATGAACCTGGTTCATCAAGGAAAACACTTGTGAATAGCAAGGTCAAGGCGCTTGTGCATGAAGGTGGGGGTTAAGGATGTTGAAATCCTTCGCCTGAAGACCCACCTTACAGAGGTTGAGGCTGAGCGGGATGCTCTCAGATCTGAACTGGCAAATGAAAAGGAGAAGAATGCAGGGATTCTTCAACAAATGCTCTCTCTTCTCCAAGAAAAGAACCCAACCTCCACCCCTTCCCAGCCTTAGGTGTCCAGTGCTGTCCCTCACCCCTTTATGACCCAGTTCGGGATTTTTTTTTGTTGCTAGCTTTTGCTCATGATTGTAACTGTTTTTAGTTCGTTATGTGTTTAGTGCTTGAACCATGCTTTTATCAATGAATTGTGTTGTTTTTTCTCTTACCCATTTTGTCTCACTTTCCCTAATAGTTTACAGCCTTGGTTCACTATTGATGATTAATATAGGTTTGCACTTGCAGTTGCCTCAGTGTCCATGAGTAATTATTATAAATCTGATAATTCTAACACTTTGCAACTTTTCGATGATGCAAAAAGGGGGAAGATGTGCTATATTGAAAATTGTGATATTTATAACCTAATGAACCTGGTTCTTTATGATAAATGCTTAATATTATAAAAACTGTCAATGTTCGATTAAAGTGATTACAGGACTAAGCACAGAGTTTGTCATCATAAAAAATGGAGAATTTGTTGGATCAAGAAGCTGAATGATTTTGAAGATTGACAAATGAACTCAGAGTTGAACCAGGTCCATCACTGGAGACATAGACATGCAGAGTTAATGGCACGTGGGGTGATCGCAAACAGGAGATAAGCACAATCAGTGATATGAAGATATATCTCCTGATCAAAAAGGTTGCAAATTGATAGGGAGATGGACTCCTTATTGAGTAAGGACAGAATCAAGATATAAGAGGATCTAGGGAGTTGAGATCAACTAGAACTCTTCCACCAAGGAAGAGTTGCATCAAAATTGGAAGAGTTGCATCATGATTCTAGTATATCTCCTTTTCTAATGATCCTATATATTGTCAAGTGTTCTTATTGAATAGGTGTGCACAAACATAGAACAAAACAAGAATTGAGAACAAAATTACCAAAGCAATTTTGTAAGCAGTTCGTGTGAGAATTTCCTGTGCGATTCTGAAGCTACTTGAACCAGCTAGAAGAACTAGTTCCATCTGTTGTCTTTTAGTCTAGTTTATCTGTAGTAGGTGATTACAAAGTGTATCTTTCAGCTTTATCTAGAAGCATTTGTAATAGGTACTAAGTATTCAAGTTAGAGTTAACTTGAAGGTTGTCGCAAATAGCTAGAGGCTAGTTTGCCACAAAGGGTTAGAGTTAATCCTTAGGTTTACAAAAGAGTTTATTTTGTAAATGTTGTTTGGCTCATTGATTTAGTGAAGAGTTTTGGGAAAATCCTACTGGGAAGTAGGTCATGGTTTTTTCACCTTTTGAGCCAGGTGTTTTCCACGTAAAATTGCATTGTTCTTTATTTTCTGCAATTATTATTCCGCAAACTGTAGGCGTTGGAACACATAGAAGAACCTGATCCTTCTATAATTACTGCACGCGAAAATTGGTTACCACACAAATCACCCCCCTCTTATGTGGTATTGACATAGATAAATAACAAAAGTACTCTTAATAATAGTTCTATTTAGGGTGGATGGCGGGTGGGGTGTGGTTGGGCGTAGGGTAGAGGGTTGGGGTGGGTGGGTTGTGGGCAGGGTATAGGATGGAGAAGGTTGAAAATGCTATAAGTAGAGTTTTATTTAAGGTGAATATTTATAATTTAGAGAGATCTTAGGGATTTTACTTGGTGTCTAAGTCACTCTTTCCCTATAAATAGAGGGGTCCCATTCCATTGTAATTCATCCCAAAATCAATAAGAATTCTCCCTCTCTACTTTTCTCTGCAATACTTTTCTTCTTATTTTATTGTTTCATAACACGTTATTAGCACGAGACTCTAACCAGTTGAGTAAAAGCTCTGCGATTGAGCATACTGATTGTCAATTGTTCCATGAACTTCCTTCATGATTAAGTTCTGGATTTAAGGTAAGTATTTTACTTTATTTTTCTCTTTTAAATTCTTCAAATTCTATGATTTGATTTTAAATACAAGCAAAGATAATAAACTTTGATTATAACTACTCTAGTAGAGTTTGCAAGAAGTTATAATTACCCGAAGTGGTAAAATTTCTATGCCTTGCCATGATCAAATTCATATATGATTGTGGGCAAAGAAGTGAAAATTCGTCCCATTAAATTTGCTCCATTCTTATTCGCCTTAAGAGAATGTGATAGCAATATGTGATAAGTCTGAAAGAAGATAAAATTATTACCGTTAAGGTATCAATGGATGTGGACGTGGCAATAGACGAAATTATAATCGTCATCATTGTGATAATGAGAATAATAAAGATTCTCAAAATAATCCTTCACTATATGAAAGTAATATTTGTCATTAATTTGACATGAGATTTTGTAAAGTACATATAGATGATTATGGTCCATTCATAATGTGAATGTGACAACATCTGATTTATGATTACATATTCATTCTTGGAAGAATATGAACGTGCTAGTGGTAGTGGATATACCACACTAATCTCTAGAAAAAGGTTTGAGATGAAATAAGAAAATAATTTCATTATTATGGCATGAATGGTTGTTGATCACGTACCTATTGTGATTATGCCAAAATATTATGGCAATGGATTATTACAGGGCAAAAGTAATAGAAGAAACATATCTTGTCTATAATGATTTTGACCATGACCATAATGGTATAGTTTTCTCCTTGAAAGAGATATTCATCGTATGGATATTGATGAATATATTGTAGTACAAAATTAATTGAAAGTTCTAGAAGAGAAAATGATCTACTTTGGAGAAATAAAATTGATTATCAATAAGGTATGATGCCGTAGTAAGTCTCAAATAAACTTATTGAGTTTCTAAAGTATTCGCGAGAGCGATTGGTTATACTGAGACTATAAATAAAGGAAAGATTTAATATCTTCTATTACTACAACTTGTAGCGGGATAATATATATGTGAAAAGCCACCCGCTTTATTCTCCAGTTTGTACTACACAAACAAAAGAATGCCACAATAAAATAGAAGTTTATTGATATAAAAACCCATATCATAATAAACTTGGAGTTTATTCATAATTGCACACGTCATGGTGTAATCCTAAGGTTTATCAATATTGATAATTTATCAATTTGGCAAAATTGGTTTAGCCATGTTAATTTAAGTATGATGTGCAAAAATAAAAGAGAATTCACATGGATAAATATTAAAGAACTAGAAAGTTCTGTATGAATTCTCTTATGTTGTTTGTTCCCATTAATTAATAGAGCAACTAAAATTGGGATTGAATCCCTTGAATGCTTAAAATATCAAAGGTGTATATGAGCACATTCACCTGCCATGTATACCACATAAGATGCATCTATGAGATGTTACATGTGAGATTATTATTAACCTGCAACCTGGTGTTTGCGTGTTAACTTGCTCAATAATTTAATTTAGAGCATAATTTCCAGATTTTCTATTTCAGGATAGTTCATCTTGATAAGTTGGTTTACATCACAGTTGGTTTAGCAAAATAATATATTGAGTGCTTCCACTTAATAGTTAAACTATTGCTTATGCGAACATAGTTATCTATATTAGTTTAACATAACTTATATATGAAAGTATATTACATTCTCCCGTCACAAGTGGTTTAGGGTCATGAACCAAATAATTTCATCTTATTATTATTGATGTGCAGTGTATATTTCAATTAACACCATAATGCGCAAAGATGAGTTCCCAAAATTGAAAAAGAAAGTTAGTTTTCTAACATGAGGGGAGGCAAGATAAACTGTTGAAAAAAAATTACGTGGGAAGAATGATCAGTTGCACATCTAGATCCTCGAATAAGATAATATGAACTTGAAGTTCATAAAAGATATTGCAAAGCATGTCATCTGCAGTATATTGCAAAGCATGTCAGACGCATTTGCTGACCCAAAGAAAGTAACTATATTCTCACTACAAATGCTCCTATTAGAATAAGTTCTAGAATGACAAAGTCTATGGCAAATAGACAAATTGATTTCAAATAGAATTTTTGATAAATAAGATGAGCAAATGATCAAAATGATCATAATAAGGAGGCAAGTGATCTAGAAGATCACATGACATAACATTTCATAAAATCTCAGAAGAGGTTCAGGTACCTGAAAATATGAATGAAGAAATGTCTATGTTATGTCTTTATGAAAAAGAATATTGGAACCGATTTTTTTTTCCGTCGACGACATCTATCATAGCGCTAAGTATAGATGAGGACCTCAAATACGTCGAATATAGACACAAAAATATTGGTCAAATACAAGAGACACAATTCAAGTAGAATTGGTTTCATATGAAAGACATATAGTTTTGGACATGTAGTTCAAACACTTGAAAGTAAGAAGTTAAAAGAGTTTGCAATCACTTTTATCTATCTTATATGTCCGGCATGACATGAAAAAATCTAAAGTCTATTTCTATGGCTTATATGACTTAACTTATATGACAATCCTTGAAGGATTTAAATTGCTTAAAGCATATAGAATTCTTGGTCATGAAGTACTACATCCTAAGTACAATTTGTGCACATTTCTATATTGCTATAATTATAAGCATGATAATGTGATAGCGAGAATTTTAAATTGCAACATATTCATTGGAGTTGATATGTGCGATTTATTCACCAAGTCTCTGCCGACGTCAACTTCCAAGAAGCTAGTGCACAAGATTGGGATGCGAATGCTCAAGCATGTGAATTGATGCTCTCATCAGGGGGAGTTAATACGCGTTGTACTCTTTTTCCCTTACAAGTTTTGTCCCACTGGGTTTTTCTTGCACAAGGTTTTTAACGAGACAACCAAAAGGCGTATTGCTAGATATGTGTGTTCTTTTTCCTTTACTAGAATTTTTTTTCCCATTGGGTTATCTTAGTTAAGGTTTTAACGAGGCACATTATCGGTTGAATAGATATTTTAAAAAGATTTTAGGTATTTTACTTGATGGCTAAGTCACTTTTTTTTTATAAATAAAAGGACATATTCCATTATAATTGATGAGGAAAATATTTTTCGAAATATTTAAGCCTACTTGAATCAAAAGAAACACAAAAAAGTTTTAGACGACAAAAAGTTTCGTGTGACATCAATTGGTCAACTTTTCAGTTCTCAGTTCTCACTATTCTTTAACAATGAACGAGAAACACAAACACAGTCGATCAAAACAAGAACCAAAAAACAGAAACAAAAATCTGAGATCTGGTCATAACACAGTTACACAGTTCAGTCACTAATCACACTCTCTAATTCCATGCTCAGTTCATCAAACTCTGTAGAAAACATGCCCATGGTTCCAAGATTTCTCCATAGCCAAAACCGCCTCAAAGATCTTCTCTTACTCTTCTCCACACTTGTAATCTTCTACTTAATCTTCCTTCTTCACCATCTCCACACCCCTAAAACCAACTTCATCCCTAACACCGACTATACCCCCACCACCCCACCCCCCTCCACTAATCTCTCTCTTTCTCATCTCTTTTTCTCCATTGCCGCCGCTTCTTCCTCTTTCTCTCTCCGTCTCCCTTATATTAACCTTTGGTACAAACCCAATTCCACAAACGCTGTAATTTTCCTCGACACCCCAATTTCCACTACTCCCTCTGTTTCCTCTCCTCCAATTCTTGTTTCCTCTGATACTTCGAATTTTCCTTATTCTTTCCCTTCTGGTCGCCGTTCAGCAATTCGGATTGCTCGTATTGTTAGAGATACTTTTGACTTAGCTAAAAATGTAAACTTTTCGAACACCCGTTGGTTTATTTTTGGTGATGATGATACTGTTTTTTTCACGGAGAATTTGGTTAGTGTTTTGTCGAAATATGATTACGAAAAGTGGTATTATGTTGGGTATAATTCTGAGAGTTTTGAGCAGAATGAGAGATATTCTTTTGATATGGCATTTGGGGGTGGTGGGTTTGCGCTAAGTGCTCCTTTGGCTAAGGTTTTAGCTGGAGTTTTGGATTCTTGTTTGATGAGGTATCCTCATTTGTATGGAAGTGATTCTAGGGTTTTTTCTTGCTTAGCTGAGCTTGGAGTACGTTTGACCCATGAACCTGGATTCCATCAGGTTAATTCATTTTAACTTTATTACTCAATTTTGTTTCTGGGGTTTATTTTTCATTAGCTACTGCTTCTTTTTATTTGTCCTTGAGCCCGAGGGTCTTCAGAAACAACCGACTCTACCTCCACAGGGTAGGGTTAAGGTCTGCATAAATACTACATTCCCCAGACTCCACTTGGGTATGTTATTGTTGTTGGTGGTGGTTTATATTTCATTAATGAAACTTGAAGTACAAAGTTTGAAATGGACCGAGATGGAATTATGGAGTTGGTTTTAATGAGATGAACATACTGGACGTTCTTAAGATTCATTTATTAGATTTATGTATTCCTAATTTGGTAAATGCATGAGGGAATTTATAAACCTTGTTAGTGCTATGTTAAATAGTTAATTGATTTGTGAAGGAATCCTTTTTGTCAAGTTGATGTATGTGTTATCATAGTATCAGAGGGAAATGTTTGATCTTTTCATATCTTTTGATTGATTTGATTGGCAGCCCATTGAAATTATGGACACTTTGTTTAGCATGTTTGCAAAGGAAAATTTTTCTCTTATTTTCCTTCAATAAAGTCATAGTTCTGCAATTGCAATATATAGTTGAAGTAAGACTTGCTCCCATAGAAATAGTGTTTTAGGCTGTTTGTTATATTTATATGTTTTTCGTATGCAGCCGTTTGCAAGCTTATGAGTCTAGCCTCAAAGTTTGTTTCTTTGCTTATGGAAGTTAAAGGGATAGCCTTTTGACGGTGCACATCAAACTATGGGAACTCTGTTTAGCATGTTTTCAATTTTTTTTCTCTTATCTTTTTCTTCAATAAAATTTGAATTCAAACTTAGGGCTTAACAACCCCTTCAGCAAAGAAATTGTGCACCATCCCGACCAAGTTGACAAATTTAATAGCATTGGCAGTTCAAGTGAGGCTAGTTCAAATTTCAGCCCAATCAAATGATCGGCGGCTGACAATATATCTCGTGGTAACAAAAATGGGTCACCCGACCTAGAAGAGAACACAAATAGAGATAGGTCAACATTTCGATAGAAATACTGATTTTATGTGTATTATATTTATGTGTTCTTGGCATGCTGCCTTTTTGTGAACTTATGAGTAAACCTAACATCAAAGTTTGTTTCTTTGCTTATGGAAGTTATATGGACCAGCCTTTTTTGGGTGCAGTTGAGAGTATATAGGCCACCTAGGATGTTCTTAATTTTAGTTTGTATATGAAGCTAAAGTTGATTCCATTAATAGGTTGATGTTCGAGGAGATCTATTTGGTATCCTTTCCGCACATCCATTATCACCTCTGTTATCACTTCATCACTTGGATGCTGTGGAGCCACTTTTTCCTGGCATGACCAGGATTGCAGCCACGAAGCATCTTTTCCAAGCTGTCCATGCTGATCCAGCTAGGATTTTGCAACAAACAGTGTGCTACAACAAGTCCAACTTACTGACAGTTTCGGTTGCATGGGGTTTCGCGGTTCAGGTGTTTGAAGGGAACGAACTTCTTCCAGATCTCCTCTCACGGCAGCCAACATTTAGACCATGGAAAAGGGGTAAAAGTGTCGCTGCAAAATATATGTTCAACACTAGAGTCTTCCCCAGTGATCCATGCAAAAGACCTGCGGTCTACTTCTTGCAAAATGTTCTTTCTAGTAGAGATGGCATATGGACTGAATATGTAAGACATGATGGGAACTGCGTGAGAAGTAATCCGACAAAAGAACTAGTAAAGATAAGAGTCTTCTCGCAGAAGCTAGCCTTTGATGCTGAACAGGTACTCTGCTTGCTTGTAAACCCTGAACTTTGTTTATACTCCCTCCGTTCCAATTTATGTGAACCTGTTTGACTGGGCAAGGAGTTCAAGAAAAAATAAAGACTTTTGAAATTTGTGGTCCTAAACAAATCAAAAAGGGGCCCAAAGTATTTGTGTGATTATAAAAGTTTCTCATTAAGGGTAGAATTGTAAGTTTAAGCTAAATTGTTTTCAAATTTAGAAATGGGTCATTCTTTTTGGAACGGACCAAAAAGAAAATAGGTTCACATAAACTGGAACGGAGGGAGTATTGTTTTGCTATTGTTGCTCTTCCTTCCTTTGTGGTGAATTGTTATCTTGCGCTTCCTCTGCTGAACATCTGTGTTTCCTGAATCAGTTGAAGGCGCCCCGTCGATCATGCTGTGACATTTCATCACCTATCAATGAGACGATGATAATTGGTATTAGACAATGTGGATATGATGAGTTGATCTCAATGCAAACGTAGAAAGATCCTCGAACTTGCTATAGACAAATGATCTGTCAATATATGACTGGACGCACGAGCGGGGATCATGCAGTGTCTTGACAGGAACTCTCTCTTCATTTCTGAATTTTACAAGGTACAATTTCTTCTTACAAAGACATCATATGCCTTCTCCTTCCACCCTTGCCTTGTTGATTAACACAAGACTATTTCTCCCAGCGCTATTCCAATTTCCGATTTCTAAATCTGGATCATATAGAAGTCCTTCCTCTCATTATGGCAATATGTTTTGCCTTTTCTGATCCTTTGTTAGTTGTTGCTGTGCCTATTTCTGTCATTTGTTTATGATTGTGAATCGTTTCCTGTTTCTGTCATTTGTAGAGTTCATCTTCTTGTCCTAACAACCTTCTTGAATTGGCATCATCATTTTGTGCTACAATTTGAATTATAGCTTTATGGAACCTTTGAACTAACTGTTCCTCCCATATCCATGCGCCTATTCTAAGGGAGGTCAGTTGTGTTCGCAAGTAGTTCAAATTTTGTTCCCGGAAATTGCGTCTAGGTATCTAATACTAATACTTCATTTTTACCACTCTTAATGCTGTGTTGAATCTTATTTATCATGTCATTTTCCTGGAAATTGCATCTAGATGTCTGAATTGTTTGCATTTAAGTACCATAGTATTTCAATTGTCTGCATTTACGTATATGGTAGTCCTGTCTAATGTCACTCTTCTTTCTTCTTACGGGGGCTTAACTCCAGAACATTTGGGGAAGAAGACCCCTGCAAGTCTTTAATTAACAAAAGGGGATGTTTTGACCCCTTTTTTTCGTATTTCTTTTACACAATATTTCCTACGTAGCAAGTTATAAAAGTTGATTAAATGGAAATTTCCTCAGAAAATTTATATGCTCACAAAAAGAAGGGAGGTTTGTAATTGAAAATGATAGAACAACTGATTTAATTTGCAAATGTTTTCCTGGCTAGTAGTATTTTGTCTTATATATTAAAGCTCGTCATTCTTTAGTATTTTGCTAATTAAATGCCTTGTAACTTTTTCGTATGGTTTGAATTTCTGTTAATTGAATAGTTGGTACAGGGAGTTGTTAAAATCTCTAGATATATTTAGTAGTTTGCACTGTAGTGTGAAATATAGGGGCCTTGGCAGTAATAACAACCATGTTTCGAGTCAGAGTGCGTTATTGACATGCTGGAAATTAGCTGGGGACATATCAGAGAAGTCCTGAATGGTGTATGCACTGTTAAAGGAAAACTGCAGAACTCCGTGTTCCTAAATTTCTTGTCCTTTTGGCTCTCTCTTTTGGGCGTTGGCCCGAGTATTGAATGGATTAATTTGCAGCAGTGTGATCTTATCACAGCCAAGATTTTAAGTTTCTTGCAACAAGTTTTTCATTTCCTTTTGAGACTGAAAGGATAGTAGAGTTAAGCTTGTTCCTCTTGCTCATGGTTTGGAATAGTGAACATCATTTCCTTCTCCTTGTCATTGCAGATTTTTGCGATTGTTACTCTACCTCTTCTAATATTAAGGCACCCTAGTATGAGGGGGTAATGTGTCTTGCATCTCTTCTGGAATGAGAACTAATCACTCCTCAGACACCTTAGTCGCCTGTCAATTCCACGGATCTCATGGAGAAAGCAAGCTATGTACTTATAATTGTATTCGTGTATTCTGACATACCGCGGATTGAAGTTGTTCTAATTTTATAGGAAGTATGATTTGATTTTAGGCATTTGTAACTGGAGAATGATGAGTTGTATAAACAATAACTTCAGCTGGAGCTTGTATCATGTATCATTTAATGTTCAATAAGAAATTACTGTGGATATCAAGTTATATTGAATCCTTAACTGTTGGTCAAATTCTTACAATCAGTAAATGTGATATCTAAAAGAAGCAGACTTTAATTGTGAATCACACGTTGAATAAGCTGATCAAGCTGATTGTCTTGATCTCTGATATTATAATTTAGTACTGTGCATATGAAAAATCACCCTTTATTATTAGAATAAATCACTTTATGAAATTATTGGAATGATTATGAAATACTATGTGGGGTTGGTAAACTTCTTCTGCTTCCAAAGAGAGAAGGTCTCCAAGTTCGGCAACCGAACCCTTAATATCACAATCCTTAATTAACACACGTCACATATTCATTTCATACATTGACTTTTATTAATTGCTTTTCTATTAAATGTGCAAAAACGCCTTCTGTTTTCTTCATTTTCAGTCAGTTTTCACATCATATTGTTGACTCAGTTCCACCAAATGGACACCTCTGATTGGAGTTCCTCAAAAGATTGATAAAGAAGTATGGCGTTACATATTCAAAGTAACCTAACTTTCCCAAATGTAACCTTAACATATTCATCAGTGTCTTAATTCCAAGTACTCTTTTGTTGTAATTAATAAACACATGTGAAGATGTAACCGATTTTCCAGGGCAATAAGATTGTCAAATTTCTCCTACTTTTCTTTGGCTAAGGACTCCGGGTCTAAAGGGGTGATAGCTTTTACGAATAACAGTAAATTCCTTTAAACCCCTTCTTCCATTGTCTTCAATTCCATCCTCAGAAATGCAGCTTTTTCAGGTTCCCAACAAGACACAATATTCCACCAACCCTTTCAAAAATCTAATAATTATATCCTGTTTTGTTTGCATGATTTATCTTGTTTGTACCATCTTTCTTGCTCCTAACAACAACAAGCATTTCCATACCTCAGTTTCATTACAGGATGATGATTTGTCATCCCAAACCAATCTTGATCATATTGTTTTTGGAATTGCATCCAATGAGCAATCTTGGTCCAAAAGAAAGGATTATGTTAAGCTCTGGTGGGAACCCCATATAATGAGGGGATGTGTGTTTCTTGAAAAGATGCCACCTTTTTCATCAAATGGAACATCTAATGAGTCTCTGCCTCCCATTTGCATTTCTGAGGATACTTCTCGGTTTAGATATACGCATAGAGGTGGGACACCTTCAGCTATTCGTGTGGCACGTGTGGTCTCTGAGACAGTGGCGCTTAATCATTCTAATGTAAGATGGTTTGTGTTTGGAGATGATGACACCATTTTCTTCCCTGAAAATTTGGTGAAGACACTTTCTAAATATGATCATGGACTTTGGTACTATATTGGAACAAACTCAGAAAGCTTTATGCAGAACAAGTTTTTCTCCCATGATATGGCTTTTGGTGGAGCTGGTTTTGCTATAAGTTATCCTTTGGCAAAAGTTTTGGCCAAAGTCTTTGATTCATGCATTGAAAGATATCCCCACTTATATGGAAGTGATGGTAGAGTTCATGCCTGTTTAGCAGAGCTTGGTGTTAGCTTAACACGCGAGCCCGGTTTCCATCAGGTGCCATTTTCACTTACCTCTGAATTTCTTAATAACTACTTTTAGGCTATTGAGAATTTTGCATTTCTGACTTTTTTGTTCTGTTTGTGTGAAATTGAAATGCTAGATGGATTTTCATGGAAATGTGTTTGGAATGTTGGCTGCACATCCCATTAGGCCATTGGTATCTATGCATCATATGGAGGCAATCGATCCTATATTTCCGAATATGACAACAGTAAAGGCTGTGGAGCATTTGTACAAGGCAGCAAGCTTCGATCCACATAGGATTTTACAGCAAACAGTATGCTATGACCGTTGGTTTTCTTGGACAGTTTCAGTGTCTTGGGGATATGCTGTTCAAGTGTTTGATAGGAATGTGCTTTTGTCAGATGTTCAGCGCGTGCAAGAGAGCTATGCTCCCTGGAAAAGGAGTCATTTAGGTGGATTATATGACGTTGATACGAGGAAGTATGAATTTGATCCGTGCAGAAGGCAACTTGTTTATTTCTTGGACAAAGTGTTTTCGGGCACCAATGGAACTGAGACCATTTACAAGAAGAAGACATCTGAGGAATGCAAATTTGACATGACTTCACCAAGAAGACTAGAAGAAATCAGAGTGGTATCGAGCAAGTTAGTCCTCGATAAACAACAGGTGCCGTTCTTGAGCTTAGTACTGTTCTTTCTCTAAATTCTGTGCATTCTAATATTTCCTTAATGTCTAATTTGATCTAATGTGATATGCAGTTGCTAGCTCCAAGAAGGCATTGCTGTGATGTATTACATTCTACCTCGGGTAATGTCATGGAAATAGGGATAAGAGAATGCAAGGAAGATGAACTAATTTACATGCACCATTAGTGCAGTATATTCTTGACAGTCAGCATAGCTATCACCATTTGATGGTTTCCCCAATTGCCTGATCCAAAATCTCCATCCCTACTAAATTTTGAATCTGAAGAAGCCAATTCTGTTGTGTTTGTTGAAGTCCCATTTCTCCTGGAAAGAAAAGATTTTGAGCATAAGGACTAATACCAAGCCTAGCAAGAAGCCAGCAGTTTTTTCAAGGCAGAATTTTTGTTTTCTGAGCATTTAAGTTCAATGATCAAAGAGAATTCAACCAGATCTAATAGGGGGGAAGCTTTTTTCTTTCAGAAGTCAGTTTTGTACATGTGTTTACTTGGAATAGATGTATACGTCAGGAAACTAGGCACATAAACAAATTAGCAACATACATAGAATCTTTGTGACTTGCGAGTTAACCAGAAAGAAAAAGTCTCAATTTTGACTGGAACTTTGCTCAAGATTTTCTTTCTTTGTGGCTTGACTTTTTTCTCTTGCATACAATGCGCCCATTTAGTTATGGGATTACACCGAGTTTGTTGTTGTTGTACGATACGCCTATTTAGACGTAAATGAAGCAACAAGTTGAGACTTATGGTGGATTTGTTTGAACATTTTTTACGTCTCTTACTCCTTCTAAGTTCATTTTCATGCTCATTAGCAGTAGTCATTCTAAGTTCATTTTCATGCTCATTAGCAGTAGCACCAGAAGAAGGCAAAATATGAGAATTAACAGACATAGATATAGAAGCATTATTAGGCACATCACTAGACAAAATATTTTTCAATGGAAAAACATGCTCAAAGAATTCTGCATCTCTAGATTCACAAATAGAGTTATTATTCGAAGACATAAATCTATACGCAACACTATTTTGAGCATAACCAATAAAAATAACAATAAAAGTCATGTGTCCAACAGTTACTTGTTTAAAATCAGGTAGACCAACCTTAGCCAAACACCCTCACAGAATTTTCAAGTTAGGGGCAAACCCTTTTCATAATTTATACGGAGTTTTATCTAACTTCTTATGAGGGACTTTATTAAGAACATAGCATGCAGATAAAACATCTTTCCCCCACATATTATCACATAAACCCGAACTCAAAAAGCATAGAATTCATCATTTTCTTAAGGATTCTATTTTTCCGTTCGGCTACACCATTTTATCGGGGAGTATAGGGAGCACTAACATCATTTATAATACTATTTTTCTCACAAAAGGCTTCTAGAGTGTTAGTACTATATTCACCACCCCTGTTAGACCTAAGTCTCTTGATTTTTCTATCTAATTGATTTCCTACTTCTGCCTTATATTTCAAAAACATGCTTTCAGCTTCATCTTTTGACTTAAGAAGATATACCTTAGTGTATCTAGAAAAGGCATATACAAAAGTGATGTAGTATTTCTTTCCACCCTTACTAACAGTGTCCTTGAAATCTGCTAAGTGAATGCACCAGTTCAAGCAATTCTGTCTTTCTACTAGTTACATTCTTAAAAGGCTTTTTGGTATGTTTTGCCTCTACACAAACAGGACACTTACAAATATTATCAACATTAACTGCAGGAATTAATTTCATTTTTTTAAGTCTTATAATAGAAGCAATATTAACATGACCTAGTCTACCATGCCACAAGTCAGTGGACTCAACATTATAAGCAGAATTGAAAGTACTAGCATTATTAGTAATCTCTTGAGCGATGTTCTGTTCAACTAAACCCCCACCAAGGTAACCCTTCCCAACAAAGTCTCCCCTACGAGAAATAACAACTTTATCATATTTAAAAATAAGTTTAAGACCTGCTTTGTTGAGAAGGCACCAGAAACTAAGTTTCTACGAAGGGAGGGTACATATAGAACATTGTTCAAGGCTAAGGTTTTTTCATAAGTTAACTTAAGGAGAATTTTTCCTTTACCCATAACTCCAGTTGTAGTGGAGTTACTCATGTAGACATACTCGCCATCAACAGATTCCTCAAAGTCGTGAAACAACTCCTTGTTGGCGCAAAGGTGCTTTGAAGCGCCTGTGTCCAGTATCCGATCATTCTTGTTAGCCACCATGTGCCTCAACGACCACAACAACAATGACATCCATCCTCGGTAAGGTTAGCTTGGATTGGAGCTTTTACTCCATGCTTTGAGCTTTGTCCTTGTCTCTGGTTTCACAAGAAAGCCTTGTGACCAATTTTTCCGCGGACATAACAAGGTCCTTTCGACTTTTGAATATGGCCCTCCGGCTTATTGAAGTAATTCTGCTCCTTCATATGTCATTTCTTCTGTTTTCCTTTAAACCTGTCTTTCACAAGTGGTAGCCATTGGTCAATATTATACGTGTCGTGGCAAGCCACTGCCTTGAAAGTGATTTCGGCCCGACTAAGTGCAAATCATTAAGACTGTACGCTCCCCAAGGTTCCACAACACCTCCAAATACGTGCACTCGCAGCTGAAAGTTTGGAATTTGCACAAACCAATTGCCCAGAAATCAGTTGAAGAAGAAGAGAAGATGAAGGTGTTTTTCCATGTTTGAGAACTTCACAAACATCTCCTAATATAGATAAGATGCTAGAGTTGTTACAAGAAGGAGAATTAAATTGGGGGTGATGAAAAAAAAGAAGAGTTGCTACATAATTCAAGCAGGAGTTACAAGAGTTCAAGTAGCAGCTACAATAATTTAAATTATAGCTGTTACAAAGCAAGAAATCAGATGTTACAGAATTCAATTCAAAGAGAATGAATTTTGACATATTCTGGTAAGCTCAAAAAAGGAAGAAATAATTTTACCAAATTAATCAGCTCAGGACCAATTTCTCATTTGTGCGAGACCACTCCCTTTTACTAGCTCTTTTCAAGCCCAACAAAGAGCAATTCATTATAAGGAGAAGAAAAAGACTTTCCACAACCAATGAGGGACACTTTGTCTTTCACAAAAGACAAAGAAGTAAATAAGAAAAAGGGACCACAAAGAAATATTTGGCTTTGCATTATCAAGTATAAATAATACCAACAACATATAATCATTCATAATTTTTATGCATTGACATTGCTTATGTTTCTTTTACATCATCGGATGAAATCAACCTACAACAATATGTAACCCTTCATATCAAATATGTTGGGTAAAATAGCCTAATTGAAACTCGTAGTTGAACCTTTTGATATCCCGATCCTCCTACTTCGCAAATTTTTATTTAGACATCTCAACTTAATCAAAACAAATTCTTTAACGCGTTGATCGAGCTTATGTGCCGTTGATATGGTTGACGTGGAAAAGTGTGTAAATTTCATACGTATAACGTGAATACGAAGATTCAACCCCAAAAAAACACAGTTCCCCATGATGAGTTTCTTGCTGAAGTAGTAAAATGCTGATTCAGGTTCGGTTGGAGGTTTTCCATAATATCCTTTCTATTTGTTTCCGGTGAAGAACAATATGCTATTGAGTATGTCTTAGTGATAAGGGGATTAAAGATACTGAGTTTTATATTTGACCTTTCTATTTTACACAAAATAGATGAACCTCTTCTCTAGATAAAATTATCTAAACTTATAAATTACACTTAATCGACATAACATTTTGGGTCTAAAAACAAATACGTACCCTCTTCACTTTTTATTTGAATGAGATTTTCCCCTTGCTCCAAAATGAATTAGTCCACTATTTATTGCTCGAATTTTCAAAATATAAAAATTACCATTAATTTGTTGTATACAGGTAAAATCCAGCTCGATCCTCGATCGAGCATCTGAAATGGTAGGGTAGAGTCGGCACATCTGTAATTGGGTAGAAATCGAAATTACGGGTAAAATCGAGCTCGATATCGAAATTCGAAGTTCGATCTGATGTCCAACATGGTTAGCCAAGATCAGAATATGATATTTTCGGACTCAAAGCATCGTCAAAACCAGCCATCGAGACCATGAGATTTGCCCTTGAGTTTATCGAAGGCATAAACTGTCCTGTTTCTAACGGCCTCGAAGAAAAGCTTTGCCAACTCACCCGATGTGAAAATATCATGGAAATCACGGTCATAGAACTGAAAATTGTTGACAACTAAGAGAAGAGAGGTAGCCCGACTATTTAACAATGGGCATCTTCGAGAATTCTTGAGCGACCAGGCCAAGAATCATTTCAGGAACAGGGATTCTAACAGACTGACAGAACAAGAAGATACCGAACCTCAACACGTCATTAATAGGATCGTCGATGGAGTCGATATCCCACAAGAGTCGATGTTGAAATGGACCAGAGTGTCCATCAACAGGTAGAAACGAACTCGAGACTATATACCGGAAGGAATCTTATCTTTCAGCAACGAGAATGAGAAAGGAACCTCACAATGATGCAGTGGTAATATCTATACTCGTAAATAAAACTAGAATTAAATGTGTGTTAATTGATCCAGGTAGCTCGGCCAACATAATTCAGTCGAGGGTCGTAGAAAAACTCGGTCTACAAGACAAAATCGTGCCTGCAATCCGAGTCCTAAAGAGTTTTAACATGGCATGTGAACCACCAAGGGAGAGATAACATTACCGGTCAATACCGCTAGGATCATATGAGAGGCCAAATTTTATGTGATCAAAGGGGACATGAGGTACAACGCCCTCCTCGGAAGGCCAGGGATCCATCACATGAGGGCAGTGCCCTCGTCTCTTCACCAAGTGTTAAAATTCCAATTCCCCCCTCCCCCCGGGGGGGGGAATTGGAATTTTAACACTTGGTGAAGAGACGAGGGCACTGCCCTCATGTGATGGATCCCTGGCCTTCCGAGGAGGGCGTTGTACCTCATGTCCCCTTTGATCACATAAAATTTGGCNGGGGGGGGGGGGGGGGGGAGAGGGTTAAGACAGTCTACAGGGAACAACTGGCCGCAAAAGAGATGTTTGCAGTCGAAGAAGTGAGGGTTAAGACAGTCTACGGGGAACAACCGACCACAAAAGAGATGTTTGCAGTCGAAGAAGTGATTCCAATATTCACATCAATAACATCAAAGCAGCCAAATTCGAGCGCAAACCAAGAGGCCAAATAGAAATCGCCGATACCGGCCGCGGCCCAATCGGATAAGCAGAAGACTTATAAAGATGAGGATTACGAGATTCTCCGATATTTTATAATCTCTGATGCCTCCGATGCAACCAAATCAACGATCGAAGAGCTGGAATAAGTTATATTGATCGAGCATTTTCCTGATCAGAAGGTATACCTGGGCACAAGATTAACTCTCGAGCTCAGGAAAAGATTTATTCAATTTCTTATACTTAACATAGATTATTTTGCTTGGTCCCATATTGATATGAAGGAAATCCCATCGGAGATAACCACTCACAAGCTAGGTCGGACCCGAAAATCAATCCGATCAAGCAGAAGAGGAGGCCCTAGTCCGAAGTAAAACATGTTTTCATCAAGTATGAGGTATCTAAACTCCTTAAAATAGGGTCCATTCGGTAGGTTAAATACCCAGAATGGTTAGCAAACGTAATGGTAGTCCTAAAAAAGGGGGAAAATTAAGAATGTGCATAGATTATAAGGATTTGAATAAAGCATGTCCCAAGGACTCCTTCCCTTTACCCAACATTGATCGCATGATCGATGCAACGACCGACCACAAGATCCTCAGTTTTCTCGACGCCTATTCCGGGTATAACCAACTATGGATGAACCCGGGTGACCATGAAAAAACTCCCTTCATCACTAAATACAGCATGTACTGTTATAAAGAAATGCCATTCGGATTGAAAATGCTTATGCCACTTATCAACGCCTAGTAAATCGGATGTTCGAGGATAAAATAGGAAAATGATAGAAGTTCACATTGATGATATGCTGTTAAGTCCCTGCGAGCAGAGAACCATTTAAAACATTTGCAGGAAACATTCAGCATATTAAAGAAGTACAATATGAAATTGAACCCAGAAAAGTGTGCATTCGGAGTCGGATCAGGAAAATTCCTCTAGTTCATGGTATCCAAATGAGGGATCGAGATCAACCCTGACAAGATCAAAGCTATCTAAGACATTACGATCATGAACAACGTAAAGGCCGTGCAGAGGTTAACCAGGCGCATAGCCGCCCTGTCGTCCGATAAGAGCCACCAGTTCTTTGCGCTATTGAAAAAGAAAAATAACTTCTCATGGACTCCGGAATTTCAACGAGCTATGGACGACCTCAAAAGATACTTATCAAGCCACCGCTGCTTCAAACACCAAAGATAGACGAACAACGGTACTTCTACTTAGAGGTATAGGAGATAAAGGTAAGTGGAGTCTTGGTTCGGTAAGAACAAGGTATGCAATTTCCAATTTATCATGTTAGCAGGACCTTAGGTGAGGCCGAAATTAGGTACCCTCACATGGAAAAACTGGCGCTCGCTTTTCTTAGTGCCTCCAGGAAGCTAAAACCATACTTTTAATGTCACCACATATGTGTCGTAACTACTTATCCATTAAGGAACGTTATGCATAAGCCCGAACTCTCAGGTCGTTTGGTCAAATGGGCCGTAGAATTTAGTGGGTACAATATTGAGTACCGACCTCGGACCACCATTAAATCCCAAATTTTGGAAGATTTTGTGACCAACTTCACACCGGCACTAATACCCGAGGTGGAAAGAGAGTTATTAGTTCACTCAGGGACTTCTTCGGGAATATGGACCCTCTTTAAGGACGGTGTTTCGAACGCAAAAGGGTTCGAACTTGGTAACGTACTAAAGCCACCAACAGGTAATATAATTAGACAATCTATTAAGATTGTGAAATTGACTAACAACAAGGCTGAATATGAGGCCATGATTGCAGGACTTGAATTAGCCAAAACCTTGGGGGCATAGGTGATCGAAGCCAAGTGCGACTCCCTCCTTGTGGTAAACCAAGTTAATAGAACATTCGAGGTCAGGGAAGAACGAATGCAGAGATACTTGGACAAGTTACAGGTGACATTACATCGGTTCAAAGAATGGACTTTACAACATGTACCTTAGGATCAAAACAGCGAGGCTGACGCCCTCGCTAACTTGGGATCATCAGTCGAAGACAACGAGTTCAACTCATGAGAATTCATGCAGCTTATGAGATCGGTGGTGGAAGAAGGTCACGCCAAGATCAACTCAATGAGCCTAACTTGGGACTGGAGGAACAAGTACGTGGAATATATCAGGACCGTAAAACTGCCCTCGGACCCAAAAGAATCGAGGGTCCTGCGTATAAAGGCAGCCTGATTTAGCATGTCCGAAGACGAAACCCTATTTAGAAGATCATTCGATGGTCCAATTGCAATATGTCTAGGGCCTAGGGATACTGAGTACGATTTGAGGGAAATCCACGAAGGTACTTGTGAAAATTATTCGGGTGATGAATCACTAGTTCGAAAAATAATTAGAGTCGATTACTACTGGATTGACATGGAAAAAGATGCAAAGTAATTCGTTCAAAAATGTGATGGATGCCAAAGACACGCTCCGATGATTCATCAACCCGGAAGCTGCTGCATTCGGTTTTGTCACCATGGCCGTTCATGAAGTGGGGAATGGACATGGTCAGCCCCCTCCCATGGGCACTTGGTAAGGCTCTATTTATATTATTTATGACTGACTTCTTTTCTAAATGGGTAGAAGCCCAGACATATGAACAAGTCAGGGAGAAGGAAGTCATCGATTTCATTTAGGACCACATCATATGCCGATTCGGGATGTCGGCCGAGATTGTATGCGATAATGGGAGACGATTCGTCGGAAGCAAAGTAACCAAATTCTTTGAAGACCAAAAGATCAAAAGGATCCTATCCACACCTTATCACTGTAGTGGGAATGGATAAGTTGAATCTACCAACAAAATCATACTTCAAAGACTTAAAAAAAAGGTTAATCGACGCCAAAGGATAATGGAAGGAAATGCTACCTGAGGTCCTATGGGCATACTGAACAACCTCGAAGTCCAGTACCAGGGCCACCCTATTTTTTTTTGGTTTATGGTACCGAAGCTTTAATACCGACAGAGGTTAGAGAGCCAAGCATCAGATTCATATACGCAACAAAGGAATCGAATGTCGAGGCTATGAGCACGAGCCTGGAGCTATTGGATGAATGGTGTGAAGCCACCCTCGTCCGGCTGGCCGTCCAGAAACAACGAATCGAAATATATTACAATTGAAGGGCCAACCTTCGACACTTTAATATAGGGGACTTGGTACTAAGAAAAGTCACACTGAGCACCCGAAAACCGAATGAAGGGAAATTAGGAACGAACTGGGAAGGACCGTACCAAATTATCAAGATCACCGAAAAAGGATCCTACAAGCTCGGAACAATGAACGGCGAACAATTACCGAACAACTGAAATGTAACTTACGATATTATTGCTAAGGTACGACCGATTATTTCTTTATTTTTACGTTTCAGACTAACACTTGCAAATAACCAGCAAAGGATGATACGAGATCCTAGGTCTGAAAGCACACGTTGTACTCTTTTTCCCTTGAACCGGCTTTGTCCTAAATGGGTTTTTCGGTAAGGTTTTTAACGAGGAAACAAGTAAATCGTGCTAAATTAGAATTGAAGGCCGGTTACGAACCGGTGGAAATGATCACAACAACATACGAGGCCTTACTTCGGTCAGCCCCGAACGTTGGGGGCAATACCCTCGGATATCGACTTTAACAAGGAAAGAAACTTCTTGATCAGTGGGTCCCGATCAATAGAATTTTTGTAAGGGCCAAACGGTCGAATGAACCTTGTACACACAGACTGATCGATCCCTGGAACAAAACATGTATACATGTACAACCATTGTGCACAAGAATTAAAACGAAGACTCTTCCTTGCATATGAATATTTTGTCCTTTAAAATTTTTTTGATACCACATTGTTTAAGGAATTTCCTACACCCAATCCCCTAAAGGTGTCGATCCCAAGGGACACCTTAATCCGAGTCCGAACATTCACTCGGTGATTATCGGTCGAAAACAATCTCGGACAGTTTGAACTACCCAAGCCCTGCTTTAAAATACCAAATCTCTGTGTTGTGAAGAGCGTGAAGCGACAAAAAGAAATAACCCCCATTTCACGAGAAGTGAGAAACAAGAAGAGAAGTGATCGCTTTTTTGAAGTGAAGCGAAATTTTAAAAAAAAATTAAAATAAATACTGCATAGAGGAATTCTCTGTTAAAAACTAGAAAAATTGGGTAGAAATGTTTTGAGAAAGAACCGAAGAAAAAAAAAAGAATTCGCCAACACTTCGCCGCTTTTTGGATGTTTAGAAAGAAGAAGAAGAAGAAGAAGAAGAATGAAATTCAAAAGTGCAGAACATACCTGTTGAAAATCATAAGAAGAAGTCACTACTGTACTGTTGAAGAAGAAGAAGAAGAAGAAAAACCCTAGTTGATGCTTTGAGATTCTTTCAGAAATCAGAAGTAGATGAAGAAGAGAAGAAGAAATTGTTGTTATTGGATGTTGAAGAACCCTAGTCGCTGTTGCTGAAGAAATCCATACCAGTGTTTAATCCAAAATTAACCTCTTCTTTAATAAAATAGGGCTTTGATATTTGAAAACAAAGAAGCAGACGCTTCTAACGCTTCAGCTCGCTTCACCGCTTCTCGCTTTTTATGAAAAAGCGGTCGCTTTTCCTTACATGAGTCGCTTCACCTGCCTAAAGCGCTTCCCTTCACGCTTCGCCTTGCTTCTCGCTTAAAGCGAGGAAGCGAGCGCTTTTTTAATCACTGTTTATAACTGGTTCTAAAGGCTACCCTCGGCAAGGTATAAACCTAAACCATTTTGGGAAACAGATTTAGATAACACCCTACATTGCCTTAACACAAAATAACGTTAAAGGCAAGGTTTGTTCGAACCTTCGAACATAACCTAATTATTTCATGCTAAGGCATTTCGACCTTTTGCGAATACAAATAAAAAAGCAAAGGAAAAATTCAAAATCTATGAAGGGGAAAAGCCTTGTGTGTGTGTGTGTGTGTATATATATATATATTTACAAGCCAAATTTCTTGCGACCTTTTTTTTACCTTCGGTTCTTTCTCAGAAAATTTCTGTCCAATTTTTCCAGTTTTTAATAGATAATTCCTCTATGCAGTATTTATTTTAATTTTTTTTTAAATTCCTCTTCACTTCAAAAAAGTGAGTGCTTTGCTTCTCGCTTTTCCTCACTTCACGCTCTTCACAACACAGAGATTGGGTATTTTAAAACAGGGCTTGGGTAGTTCGGACCGTCCGAGATTGTTTTCGACCGACAATCTCGTTTTGGAGTCCATGAGAAGTTATTGTTCTTTTTCAATAGCGCAAATAATCGGTGGCTCTTATCGGACGACCTCTAAATAATTCGCCCCAGGTCAGTTATGCGTCCGGTTAGCCTCTGCTCGGCCTTTATGTTGTTCACGACCGTGATGTCTTTGATAACTATGATCTTGTCGTGGTTGATATTGATCACTCGGTTGGATACCATGAACCCGAGGAATTTTTCTGATCCGACTCCGAATGTACACTTTTCTGGGTTTAACTTCATATTGTACTTCTTTAATATGTTGAAGTTTCCTACAAATGTTTTAAATGTTCCTCTGCTCGCAGGGACATAACTAACATATAATCAATGTGAACTTCCATCATTTTTCCTTTTTTCCCCCGAACATCCGATTTACTAGGCGTTGATAAGTGGCACTGGCGTTTATTAATCCGAATGGCATTACATTATAGTTGTACGCGTCGTATTTAGTGATGAAGGAATTTTTTACCTGGTCACCCGGGTTCATCCGTATTTGGTTATACCCGGAATAGGCATCGAGAAAACTGAACGTCTCGTGGCCGTTGCATCGATCATGTGATCAATGTTGGGTAAAGGAAAGGAGACTTTGGGACATGCTTTATTCAAATCCTTATAATCTACGCACATTCTTAATTTTTCCCCTTTTAAGGGACTACCACTACGTTTTCTAACCATTCCGGGTATTAACCTCTCGAATGGACCATATTTTAAGGAGTTAAAATGCCTCATCCTTGATGAAAGCATGTTTTACTTCGGACCGGGGCCTCCTCTTCTGCTTGACCGGATTGATTTTTGGGTCCATGCTTAGCTTGTGAGATGTTATCTCCGGTGGGATCCCTGTCATATCAAGACGGGACCAAGAAAACAATCTATGTTAACTATAAGAAATTGAATAAATTTTTTCCTGAGCTCGGGAGTCAATCTTGTGCCTAGGTATACCTTCCAATTGGGCAGATGCTCGATCAATATAACCTGTTCCAGCTCTTCGACTGTTGATTTGGTTGTGTTGGAGTCATCAGGAATTATTAAAGATCGGGGAACCCCGTAATTATCGTCTTTATAAGTCTTCTTCTTATCCGGTTGGGTCGCGGCCGGTATCGATGATTGCTATTTGGCCTCTTGGTTTGCGCTCGAAGTTGGTTCCTTTGATGTTGTGGATGTTGATATCGGAATCACTTCTTCGACTGCAAACATCTCTTTGCAGCCGGTTGTTCCCCGTAGACTGTCTTAACCCCTTCCCCCCCCCCCCCCCCCCCCCCCCGGGGGTTGGTAATTTTAACACTTGGTGAAGAGACGAGGGTCTTGCCCTCATGTGATGGATCCATGGCCTTCTGAGGAGGGCGTTGTACCTCATGTCCCCTTCGATCACATAAAATTTGGCCTCTCATATGATCCCAGCGGTATTGACTGGTAATGTTATCTCTCCCTTGGTAGTTTCACATGCCATGTTGAACCCGTTTAGGACTCGGATTGCAGGCACGATTTTGTCTTGTAGAACAAGCTGTTCTTCGACCCTAGAACGAATTATGTTGGTCGAGCTACCTGGATCAATTAACACACGTTTAATTCTAGAAGCGCTCAGAATAAGGTCTCTGTGATGCAATGCCCTCGACCCACTCCTTTAGTCGAGGAATGGCATCTGGCATCTGGGCAACAGTTGCATCATCACTTAACATTGATGAGAAGGGAGGGAAAAGAAAAGCAATAAAATAAATCTTGAAGGCAAAGTTATACTTACATTTCATATTCCATTTCTCAGGAAATGGCATGTCTGCAGCCGGGATTAAGTCCGACGTCCTCACTCGAACAAATCAGCCCAACTAGCGCCGGTCCCGATCCTCATCGATGCTCAAGAATAAGGCCTTAGTGGCTCGACGTACAGGATTGATTAATACCCCTCGGTAAAGCCGAGGGCTATACATGCGCATGAAGTGGTTGATAGTAAATGGACACCCCTCGAACTTGCTCACAAAGAAACGAAGCAGAATAATATTTCCTCCAAAATGAAGGATGAATCTGCCGAGCATCACCTTATACCTTTTGTAAAAGGCTATGATAACTGGGTCTAAAGGACCCAGCGTGAAAGAATAAGTGTAAACACTTAAAAAGCCCTCCACGTGGGTAGTGATCGATTCCTCGAGGGTAGGGACCACTACGAGTATATCTTCCCAGTTGCAACCCTATCGAGGATACTAGCAGTGATCATACATATGTATCTTGAGACCTGCTCGCACCGACCTGGTACCATGGGGTCTTCTCAACCTTGAAGTCGGCCTCGGTTGGGCACCCCGTAGGGACGAACGACTTCAGAGGGGATTTCGGTATCGATTCCTCAGTACTAGCAGGCAGAACGTTCTTAGATGGTTTCGGGGAAGAAGGTGTTTCTTTTTTAGGAACGGATTTTGAAGTCTTTGCCATTTCTTATAAACAGTGGAGAAAAAAAAGTGTTGGTAAAGGAGGAGGCGGGCTTAGCAGATAACTTATGTAAATTTTCAAAGAACTACAAGAGAAGAACTTTTGAGGCTAAGCTAGAAAACTAGAAGAGGAAGGTGATGAAGCTTTCTTAGAACACAAGAGAAGAGTTTGAATGTAAAAGCTCTAATGAATGGGTTGAAGGGTATTTATAGTTTTCTCAAACGGCGGTTCACATCCCGAAGTAGCCGACCATTAAGTTACACACATTTAATGCCTTGAAGACCGGACCGACGGGACATTTCACTTACCTTTTGTCGCTTATGTCATGATTTATCAAAGTGAGAACCGACGGCTCATATCGTTTCTCGTCGCCTACTCTCAAAAAAAATAAGGGGACAATCTGTATACGGGTAAAACTGGACTCGATGCTCGATCGAGCATCTGAAATGGTATGCCAGAGTCGGCACATCTGTAATTGGGTAAAAATCAAAATTACGGGTAAAATCGAGCTCGATATCGAAGTTCGAAGTTCGAAGTTCGATCTGATGTCCAACATGATCGGCCAAGATCAAATATGATATTTTTGGACTCAAAGCATCATCAAAACCAGCCATCGAGACCATCTGGTTGGCCCTCGAGTTTAGTGAAGGCATAATCGGTCCTGTTACTAACATCCTCGAAGAAAAGTTTTGCCAAATCACACGAAAGGGGTCCGTAATTCTCGCCATTAACCAATCATTATGGCAGAAATCACAAAATTAGTCAAAAAAGGAGCCAACGGTCTTCAAAATCAAGGACTTATGTTTTCATAGAATAAAATAATATCTTAGAAGGTAGGTCTCCCTTAATATATAAAGAGGACTTCGTAATTCATAAGAGAAGATGGTAAGATACATCAAAAGGCAATATATTGTTTATCTCTGGTTTCTAGCTCGAGAGAGATTAATCTCACAAGGGTAGGATTGCTCAACTTGCGTGGTTAATATTTAGCTTTCTATTGTTTACTTCCAAATCTGATTTCTTACTTTGTATTGAATTAGATCACACATCCTCATAAGCGCGTATAAATTCAATTGTTATTCGATTTTGTGGGTAAATATTAGTATGGGCTAAACATGAGTATGGGCTTATTACTGCTCCATTATTTATAATAGGAGGAATTATTTTCTCCTTTCAACCCTTAATTAGGCGAAAATTATCTTCCACCCTATATTAATCCAATCGTAAAAAAATCGAATTACTTTGACAGAGCAGTATGGGTCGGCGATCGGCAGGGAACAAAAAGCAAAGATTTGGCGGCGGCGGCGGCGAAAAGCCTGTTCTCCAACTGCAAAACCCTAATCCCAATCCCGAACCCAGTGAAGAAGAAACTCCTCCGAGTAAAAAGCCGAGGATAATCGACAGCAGTGAGTAACAATTACCGCTCCTTGAATCGGAGCCTTCATCATTAACTGATGCAATTAGTGATAATGATTTGAATAATGGGCCAAGGTTTAAGGATTTAGGAGGAATGAATGATGTATTGGAGGAATTAAAAATGGAGGTAATTGTTCCATTGTACCATCCACAGTTAACTAACCATCTCGGAGTTAGGCCAATGTCAGGAATACTTTTTCATGGGCCACCTGGTTGTGGAAAAACAAAGCTGGCCCATGCACTTGCTAACGAAACTGGTGTTCCATTTTACAAAATTTCTGCTACTGAATTGGTCTCTGGAATTTCAGGTGCATCAGAAGAAAACATAAGGGAACTGTTCTCGAAAGCGTACAAGACAGCACCTTCTATTGTGTTTATTGATGAAATTGATTCAATCGCTTCTAAACGAGAGAATTTACAGAGAGAAATGGAACGGCGCATTGTAACGCAGCTGATGACGTGCACATAGGATGAATCACATAGGCTTGTAAAACCTTATGATGAAAAAGATGGTGATGGATTTAATGGCGGTAATGCTGGTTATGTGCTGGTAATTGGGGCCACGAATAGACCTGATGCTATTGACCCGGCATTAAGAAGGCCTGGACGATTTGACCGTGAAATCGCATTAGGTATGCCAGGTGAAAACGTGAGAGCACATATTTTGTTTGTGCTCACGCGTACCCTAAGAGTTGAAGGCGCGTTTGATCTAATGAAAATAGCTAGGTTGACTCCGGGGTTGTTGGAGCAGACTTGGCTTCTCTAACTAACAAGGCGGGTAATTTTGCGATGAGGAGGATAATAGACTTGAGGAAGGTTGAGCTAACAAATGAAGTGTTGGTAGATGGGAAAGAGACTGAAGAATGGTGGAAAAAGCCGTGGTCACCTGAAGAGATGGCAAAACTCAGCATTACTATGGCTGATTTTGAGGAAGCAGTTAAATTGGTTCAACCCTCTTCTAGAAGAGAAGGTTTTTCCGCCATACCAAATGTTAAGTGGGAAGATGTTGGAGGACTATACTTGTTGAGGCATGAATTTGTTAAATATATTGTTAATCCTATAAAGTATCCTGAACATTATACGGGTTCTGGAGTGGTTGCCGAAGCAGGATTTTTGCTTTATGGTCCACCAGGATGTGGTAAAACGTTAATCGCCAAGGCTGTTGCTAATGAAGCTGGAGCAAATTTTATACACATTTTATACCTGAAATTCTGAACAAGTATGTTGGTGAAAGTGAGTTAGCTATACGGACATTGTTTACTCGTGCAAGAAAATGCGCTCCGTGTATACTGTTCTTCGATGAGGTGGATGCATTGACAACGAAACGTGGTAAAGAAGGAGGTTGGGTCGTCGAAAGGCTTTTGAATCAGCTGCTAATAGAACTAGATGGTGCAGATGAGAGAAAGGGTGTGTATGTTATTGGTGCTACAAATAGGCCTGAAGTTATGGACCCTGCTATTACTCGACCTGGAAGATTAGGGAAAAAACTATATGTCCCTCTATCTAGTCCAGACGAACGTGGGCTAATTTTAAAAGCGATTGCCAGGAGAAAACCTATAGATGCTAGTGTCGATTTGATGAAAATTGGAAGAGACGATGCTTGTAATAATTTAAGTGTTGCTGACTTATCAGCATTGATGAATGAAGCAGCAATGCTTGCACTTGAAGATAAACTGAAAGCATCAGATACAAGTGATGAAAAGTTGTGGACTATCAAAGAGTCACATTTCAATCGGGCTATGGAGAAAATTTCTCCATCTGTCTCCGATAAGCAAATAGAATACTACCAGCTTTTATCAGAAACCTTATGAGCAGCATGAAGCTAAAGCACAAAATTAAGCCTGATTATTCATATCTCCAGCTCCCTATCCATTGGGAGAAATTGTGCGTGAGGCGTATTTATCGTTCAATATGGATTCTTGTTGGAGTTATAACACTTTTCTCGATCTTGTATCATAAGTTTTGATTTGGTAGTAAATGTTGCACAGTACTTTGTGAGAAATAAGTTATACTAGTAGCACTGAAAATATGTATGTGAATCAGGGCAATGCTAAAGATTCATGTTCAGCTCTTTTTCTTTTCTTCTTTTTTAGAAATACATATTTTTTTTCTTGGGAAGGTGACGCCTAGGTATGAAGAAATAATATACTGTAAATGTTTAACAGATTTAGTCAAGCATCCAAATACAAAAAACTCAAGAATGACCAGTTAAGCTAATCCTACATATGCATTTTTTACCAGTCACTGCAGCATACTTGTGTTTTTAACTAACATTTTTGCTGTCTTAACTACAAGCGGATAATAAATAAAGAATAGTGACCAACATGGGTTGTGGTGGAGTGGTAAGTACTCCTTCATCCTTAACCAGAGGTCTGTCTCGGGTTTGAGTCCCTGGTATGGAGTCGCCAAGTTGTTAAAAGGGTTGCAAAGGGGGAAAGTAACCTGTAATAATTTTTGTACATGCATTTGAACAAATGAGACAATGTAATGGAAGCTTTAGTAATAACTTTAATACTTGGAATATATCTGTGTACAAAAGGTACAGTCAAACTATATTTTCATATTTTAGTAAAAGAAATATCTGGATTAGTCTTCGACAAGTTGCAGCTGCAAATTTATACAGTAAGTTGCACTTTGCAACTAATGCTCTACCGTTTGAACATGTAAAAGTAGTTCCAAATTTATATTACCCACTAATATTATTTGTTAGTATCATTTGTAAGCATAGATTTTGATGGCGATTCTTAATCAAGAAAAGCAACACATTGTGTCGGATTCAGATTTATAGACACAATGAGTCTTTAGCTGAGCAAGTGAAATTTGAAATGTATATTTAATTTTATCTATACTTGCTTTCTGCACATATAGAGAACTCAACCCTGAACCAATTGTTGGCATTGCGAATTGGTACGACCAAATTTATTTGGAAGAAGTTGGCAAGAAAAAGTAGGAAAATATCCATTCCAATGGGAGAGACACTAAATTTATGTGCTTTCTAATTGTTCTCCTCATGAAATGAATTAGAATTTGCTCTTTTGCCTAATTATAATTATCTTAAGAATTGATTAGCTAGGTATCCATTTTGATTTGACTTGACGATGGTTTCAAGTACTTTCGTTTTATGTTTTGATGATCTAACAAACTTACTGTCAAGGAGCAGATAAGGAACCCGATACACATTTGATACATAGCTCAAACATCTGACTCAAGCTAATGAGAGTTGCTATGACTTCAGAAGATAAAGAATCAACACAGGGAACTGATGAACTTGGGTTCCCCTGGCAACAGTACGAAGTCAACTCTCCACAGCTGGAAAATGGCTGCCTGCACTGTTCACGCAAACAGTATAACACAGTGCAACAATCACTTCCATTGGGAAGGACCTTGTACCACTTAAGTGGTTACATCATTCAAGTGATGCCATCCAAGTTGTATTAACATTAATCTTACAACAAAACATCACTTGAACACTTGAGAATTCATTCAAGCACTCCAAGCATCATATAATCAAGCATTCATTTCTCAAGTGCATCAAGAACAAAGTATATCACTGCTACGGACCAGTTCCTACAACACGTCTTTGTATGTCCTTAGTTGAGTGTAACTTTGTAACTGTTTTTCATTGCAATTCCTACTTTGCTTGTCTAGAAGCATTAATTAGGAAACCTTTGTAAACCATAAACTTAGGTGTTTGTGTCGTGACTAGAGTTAGTCATGTGTTGAAGTCTTTGTAATAGATGTATTACAAAGTGGCTTGTAATAGGTGTATTACAAGTTAGTGAGGGATAATTAAGAGTTTAATTCCTAGGTTGCATAGATTGTAATCTAAAAGGTTGCTCATAGTGAAGTTGAAATCCTACAAGTGTAGGTCGTGATTTTTAATCTCATTGAGCCAGGAATCTTCCGCGTAAAAGTTTCCTGTGTTATTTACTTACTATCTTTCAAGTATATATAGTTTGATGGACTCATATATTCTATCACTTGGTATGTTCAACATCAAGCTATCACGTTTTTTTTAAGAGAGAGAGAGAGAGATTCTATATGAAATTAAGACTTTGAGCATCTGCATTATCTAGTGGCAATTATATATAGCAAGAAACTAGTAAGAACGTGCATACAGTTACATGACAGGCTCCAAAATTATTCTCTTTTTAATTTTTTAATCATTCATTCTGAAATAAGATTGTGATAGTGGGGGCTTGTATAAGTAGTAATGATTAGATAATCTCCTCCAGGATTAGGAATAAGTCTTCTGTTTAGGCATGGCTTCCATGTTTCCTTGTTTCTTCGTCAACAAATATCAACTACAGAAAACGACCATATAAACTCAATAGTTAAAATAATTGTTTTTATTAATTTTTGACGAAATTTTCTGAGTGAATCGTTTTCAAGATTTTACATAATGCTCCACCTTTTAACATGTTCTTGTGTAATATTTGGACTACAAAAAAAGGTCAACTACCTCAGAGTAGTATTCAAGCAAAACCAAAAAGTAAAAAATAAAACTGAGAAATGAGAAATGAGAAATGACATTTTTTAAAAGAACAAGCTGTCAGTGGCTCTTGAGATTAAAATAAAGAACTTCTCCTTATTCAACGGGCTTTGTCTTCACTCTAAATAGAGTTGCATTAAATAGCTAAATCTTGCAAGAGCCAAGATACAACTCTTAAAGATATCCAAATTAGCCAGTTTTCTGCTGATTGAAATGGCAATGGTAAGACTTTTGAGTAGTTTGGCTGTCATAGCTATGGTGCTTGGGTCAGCCATGGCTACAGATTATACAGTGGGAAGTCCTAATGGTGGATGGGACCAAACTAGTGATCTTCAGTCATGGGCTGCATCTCAAAAGTTCTTCGTCGGAGATAAAATAAGTAAGATATCTCAATATTTACATAATGTTTCCTAGTAAAAACAATCTTTTTTGCACTTTGTAAAATAGATTATAATGAGCCTCTCTTTCGTAAGATCACATTTGTAGAAAGAATAATGTATCTCATATTGTTGAGTTGAGAAGCCTTTACCAAGTCTTAAAACTCTGCTTCCTGCACTCAAACTGGCTGAAAATGTCAATTTTGAGCTTGATCAGGCAGATTTTTCCGCTGATCTTGACTTACAAATTGTCAGTTTTTCTCTTAGACTTCTAGTGGTTCATTTTCTGGTTCTTATGATGCTGTTATTATTTTTATGGTTTCTGTTAATGGTACTAAGATATTGTTTCTTCTCGTCTTTTCCGTCTTCTTGAGCCGAGGGTCTATCGAAAACAACCTCTCTACTTCATCGGGGTAGGGGTAAGGTCTGCGTGCACACTACCCTCTCCAAACCCCAGTTGTGGGGTTTTACTGGGTCGTCGTCGTTATTTTTACAGACGGAGTCTGGCGCTTTTCTTGTTGTAGACACAATTAGATGTTAAACCTAATGTTGTGTTTTCTTGACAGCTTTTTCATATGCTCCAAGCCATACTGTGCTTGAAGTAACAAAGGCTCAATATGACTCCTGTGACAATACAAATCCTATTGCAATTTATAGTGGAGGCATGACAGTCATCACTCTAGCTTCTGTAGGCAAGAGATACTTTATATGTGGAACTGGTGGACATTGTAGCTCAGGAATGAAGCTCGAAGTCAACGTTCTTACCAAGGCTTCTCCACCCCCACCAGCCAAACCTGCTACTCCGCCAACAGCAACCCCCACAACTCCTCCACCATCAACTCCCACAACTCCACCACCAACTCCTGCAACTCCACCACCGTCAACTCCTACAACTCCACCGCCGTCAACCCCTGCAACTCCACCAGCTTCAGCCCCTTCCACCACCCCAGTTGCTTCCCCTCCCTCTTCATCACCATCTCCCAAGTCTTCCTCAGCACCCTCACCAAAACATGCACCTAAAATTTCCCCTGCATTGTCACCTTCCAAGTCCTCCCTTGCTCACAGCCCTGCTATGCCTCCTGCTGGCAGTCCAACATCCTCTACTGTTGAGGACGCTTCATTGCCCCCTTCTGGCGCTTCTGCACCTACACCATCTGCCCCATCATCAGCTGATAAAATCCATGGCATTGCTGGTTCTACAGTGGGATTTGGCTTTGCTGTTATGCTGATGTTCTTTCTTTAAGCCTTCAAACAATATTTGAGGTTGTCATTTTTTGTTATATTGTTGATTCAATTCTATTTTGTACCTGCTTTTCCTCAGTCCTGGTTGTTCAACACATTCTATCTTATGAACGTTGCAAATTCTGTACGGAGATATAATGGACTTTATCATTGAGATTTTCTATCTAAAGCATTGCTACAGATTTCTTTTAGCTTTGGATACTTTCTTGATTCAGTGGAATCACTAGAGGTAATAAATATGGAGTCTTATGAGACCTATGCTGATGTCTAGCAAAGGTTTAAAGAAAGATCTGTCAAACTTCCTCAATATATTTGCTTTTAACAATGCAAATAGCCTGAAAATTTCAGCGAGTTCAGAGCCTTGATGTGAATTATTAAAACCACATGAATCTAACACAGATTGACCTCTCCCATAGCAACCATAGCAGATCAAACAAGCATTAGGTATTGGGAAAACTCAAATAGTAAATCCTAGAGTAAGGAAAGGAATTCTGGTAGCGAGGACAGGAAGCAGAAGATACCAAAATGGCCACTCAGGCAAAACAAGCAAATCTTTTCAGTCTCAGTTCAAACGAAAATAGACTAAGCAGACCAAGAGCATGCTTAGGTAAAACAGCTGTTAATAAACATAAAACCAAGTTCAATTATTTCAGAAGGAATCCCATTTAGGAATTATAATACACAAACTGTTTTCCGGTGACTACCCGGCATGTACACGATTTAGCAAAACATCAAGACGGACTCATACATCAAAGACCAATGAATACAACCAGTAAATTGTCTCAGTTTTCTGTCACCTTTAACATGCATAGGAGCAACAAAAAGACTAAAGCTCCAGTGGCAAGTCACCTGGCAAGTCCAGCTTAAGCAACTGGTGGACGGAGCACATGATCTTGTGATGTGTCAACAACAGCGGGTTGCATGAATTGCCACATCGCAACACTAGGATAACCAATGAAAGGCATCAGTTTGTTGCCAGCGACTTGTCCTTGCGCAGTAAATGCAGCTCCCATGGCAGAGGGATGGGAGAGAAAGCCCGGTTTAGACGCAAAGTTTTTAACCTGCTGCTCCAAATTCTCCTTTTCTTCCTTCAACCTTTGCTTTTCATCACGGAGCTCATTCTTCTCTGCCTGAACAGACAAAGTTTTTCTTCTGTAAGTGCCTGAACAGAGAGCTAAAGAAAAGAATCCCGTCCACTCACTATTACTACTAGAATCAAGACAACTGAAAATTAGCGTGGATGAAAGTAGATATTCAGTATAACCAGAATTAAAACTACACCTTAAGTTCTTTAATCTTCTCTTGCAGCTCCTCGTTTGATTCCTTCAGCTTCTGTGTTTCAGTTCGCAGCTCAGTCAGCATCTTTTGAGCATCACTCAGTATTGCAACTTTCTCAGTTTTAGGTGGCCTTCCAGGATCAAGGACAGAGCTCAATTCAAGGAACCTAGATGATCAGATGTAGATGTGAGAACTCACATCAGTGAATATATATATATATATATATATATATATATATATCACAAGAGAAAAATGTAGAGGGAGATATCATGCCTCTCATTTAGTCTGTCCCTCCGTAATTTCTCTCGACTTGCCTTAGACCTCGGGGAGCTGCAACATTCAATTCTGGATCTGTACATAAAGTTAAAACACAGACAAGCAAAGAAATAAATAACACCAATTCAAATGGAATTGTTATTTGCATACGAAATGATATGCAAAGAAATAAATAACACCAATTCAAATGGAATTGGTCTTTGCATACGAAATGCTATCTAAAACAACTAGCTTTAACACATCAAAACTTCCCAGTTCCATTACATTTTCTTGTTTCTTGAGATGAGAGGGAGGGTTATTGGCAACTCACCTTAATGATGAACCTTTGAAAGATCATTTTCCTTGGAAAGAGTGAACTGGATAAGGATATTAAAGAAAGATGACTGTGAAGAGCACAGCCATGACATAGGAATCCCACAAGAAATTTATGTGCTACACAACTACGAGATTAAGACAATTGTATTCAGGTCAACCAACAGGTTATTGGAAGGCTTGTGGTCAGCCATGTACTTCAGTTAGTTTGATACAGCTTCATACAAGCTGAGGAAGTAGCTCACCAGCTTGTTGAAACTTTGATATGGCTGCAACTTTGTTTCTTTCAAGCTCTTCCTGTTGCTACTTCTAGTCTACTAATCTACTTTACATAACTCGTCTTTCCCAAGTTAGTCCCTTTTTCTTCTAAGTTTACCCAAATACCACACGCAAACCCTATATATAAAAGTTGAACCAAAATACTGATTTTCTTTATAACTGAGAAATCCTCGAGGGGCATTGACGTCTACCCTTCTCCACTTAAATACCAGGCTTGGAACCTGTGACATGCGCCTAACCCACACATCATACAATGCGCTCTTACCACGAGACCAAAGCCCTGAGGCACCAAAGTACTGATTTCTTATGTGAGTTTGGCCTCTTTGTCGCTGGATATTGCAACGTGATATTTGGATCAGTATAACTTTCTACGTGTTGATGCCTGTCTTGCTATTATTTTGAATTGTTTCGGACCATTGAACTTTGGATTTCAAAATTGAAAATGTGATCTTGTTATCTCAGAATTTCCCTTTCTTCTTGACTTTTAACTTATGCTTGGTAGGAGAGAAGGAACTCAAGTAGGTCATACATCTCACTCCAAACCAGCAATAATGCACCAGGCATCCTCTCACCTATTTTTAGTTGATGGAATGCACGAGCAAATATTAACTTTTGTGCACATGCAATTTAAATAAATTTTTGTCAGTACAATACATCTTTGATATTACTCAAATGAAGTAAAGCCTTTTTTTCTTAATCAACGGCATCCATCATACTATATTAAAAGTAGGAATACCTTTAAGTTAAAAGTTGATTTAAGAAAATACCCTTTAAAAGTTGAGTGGCCATTTTATCCCTAATTCAAAAGTTATCATTTTTTTCTCATTAACTTATAATTTAGCTTATTTTAAAAATTCCAAAAGTGTCTAATTACATTACAAAATTAAAGGAGGAAGGTGAAAAGACTTCCGTTTTCAAAACTTTTTATGGTCCAAGACTCTTAACGTTTTAGAACCTTTTAATTTACTGTTATAAATGAAAGATCATGATAATCTTGCAAACTATATTGGGACACTGAATAGTATTAGACAAACTGTAGTGGAAGATAAAACTTAAGACCTGATCCCACCTTCTAAAATGGAGTTTCAAAATCATAAATCTGAGGATTTTAGTTTACATAAGTAAGTCGTGGCATGGTATAGTATTTTTTTTTTTTGTTATTAGTCGTAGAGTTTTTACTTGTATTTTATTCCTTCTTTTTTGCAGGTTGCAAGCTTATGCTTCTATTGATTTCTTCTTCCCTTTTGTCCTCTTTATGAATCATTGCATTTGATTGTTATATTCCTTTTTGCTTCTGTGGTAATATATTATTGGATATCATTTTCACATTCTTATTACACCTTATATTATAGTAGTGAATAACAAGGTGTCTAATTAGTAATTACTTCATCACATTATCCTATTTCTCATGTTTCTGTTGGAAATTCTCTTTTCTCATGTTTCCTATTTCTCATGTTTCTGTTGTAAATCTGTTTACTTTTTTTGGCCTATTAGATAAGCTTATTTTCTTCTAACTGCTTACTATGTTGGGACTTGTATGTATAGGGTAGCATGATATTTTAATAGTATTTATGTTGTTCTAACAAGTCTGTATTAATCGATCAGAAACTAGTCTTAAAAAAAGTGCCAACACAATGAGAAAATTGCAAATAGGTATGATGTGAGAATCTCAAAAGTAGGATGAACAGCCAATTGAAACTATATTTTCATAACTAACTATTGAAAAAGATGCATATTAATATATAAAGCTCTGTCTAGAGTTTAGGTTTCTGTAATAGCAAAAGATAGATTGGACGGTAAAGCTTGAAACATAGAGTTCTACATAACCAATTCAAATTCGAGATGATATTCCTTCAAATGGAAATTTGCAATTATAATGACGACCCTTATACAGCCTTGAGACAGGAAAACAACAACCTACTCCACATTGGTACTCTTAAACTGAATGTAAAAGTTTGGATATGTACGCATCTTTTATATTCATGCCGGAGTTCTATGGTGGAGATTAGCAAGAGGAAGGGTGGAGAATCTGGACGAAAGATACAAGTGGCCAGCCTTCAGTATAGTGGTTAGCTATGACTTGACTTTATAGGATACCCTATTTTAAAATAATAATCAGTATCGAAATCAACAACAAAATTTCCTACTCTGAGCAACAAAGAGTATCAAAGATTTTCTAATAAAACAGAAAATGAAAAAGAATATAACGAAACTAGCCAGCTGTATTTGTCTAACATATCATAGGATATCATTATGCTGATAAATTTACTATACTACTACCAAGAACCTCACAAGGAAAATAGGTTTTTTGAATAATCAGCAAAGTTCTCTAAGTCAAATACAACCATAAAATTTAATAAGTGAATGAGAAGAAGAGCCTTTGTCATGTGTGACTTCTAGCATCACACGCTCCTTTCTTATTTAGTGGGCTGCTAAATTCCAACCACATAATAAACCACAAAATGCATATAAATGGCACTGGGTCCTTCATTTAGAACATAGGATATAAACAGATCCAGATCTCTAAAAGAAGAAGAAAGTAATAATCAAGAGTTCACCCAAACCTCACAAACAGTGCTAAAAGAGAAACGAATAATTATTTACCGCTTTCGTGAACTTGCCTCCTTACTTACTTCTGAATCATCAAAAGTGTAATCTGTTTCTGCACTGAAAGAGATAGGTGACCATCAGAATAAGGGGATGGTAAAAACAAAAACACTGTTCCAGTAAAATTGCTCATCTCACCACTATGTCATCGTTTTAAGACATCAGACACTTGTATGTTAATGTGGCCATAATAAGATTAGAAATTCATCTTTCATAGTTGTAGCAATATCCTTGGTGGAAAAGCTGATAGTTTTGAATCCTAATAAATATATTTACTGAACATAACAAGTCTTTCGATAACTTTTTAAGTAATGTAATCTAGAGAGGAAATCTGTAACCTCAACACAAAGTGATAGACAATTTCTTCTTCCTCAAAATCAACAACATTTCTAGCTACAGATTGGCCAAAGAGACAATTCCTTGTTGAAGTTACCTGCTACCTGAGGCAGGATCCAAGACACTAAGCTCTATGATTTAAACCTTTAAAGGTTTTAGTATGAAACCCATTGTATTTCAAAATTACGGGTTCATATCTACTAGTATTTGTTGCAATTTTAGTGAACTTTTACACATAATTTATGCTACTCATTAAAAGTACTAGTTTCATATATGCTGCAATGCTACATCCGCCTCTGCCTGCTAACCCCTTAATAAAAGGACACTAGTTGTCATCTAATTACCATAACCCTCCTCCTTTAACTCGATTACAATTTGCAATCAACAATCTCACAGGAGAGGTATTTGTAAATATCATCTAATCTCATTTAATTTTCCTGTACCCCAGTTTTCTTCTACTTGAGCTAGTGATACTGTAACAATGACATATTATAGAGCAATAGAATAAAGAAAAAAACTTCCTTCTGAGTGAATAAACAGGAAAAGGTGGAAGAGCAGACCCACATGAGATTAGAGGAGGCATAGATTGTTTGAGCAGGCCAGCTGAAGTCAATAGTGGCCGGAGGCTGGAAATCAGTGACGGCGACGGAGGCGGCGGAAGTGATATCAGTCATCAACTCATAATCAAATAGCCAATTGGGATTCCCACTTGAATCAATCTCCATCGGGTAAACTTGTGTTCTTCAGTTCCTCAATTTGCTCTGAACACTCTAGTATTATTGAACTACAACTATAAGGAATAATTGAGTAGAGTAGTAATAGTAGCAGTAGTTGAAATGATAGCATCAGAAATATATAATAAAAACTGAAAGGTCGTTTTCTTTGGTTGCACAAATGGATGAGGACGGCGGAGAATTGACGGCAGCAATGAGAATGACAAAGTGAAATTCGTCATTAAAATGGATTTTCTAACTCCTCAAAAGTAAACGCTCTTTTGTATGGACAGCTAAAAGTGGCATGATTTTTGCTGCTTCACTACATCAGTAGCTTTCATTCATCAATCATCATTTTGAAATTGCAACTTGACTGCAACAACTATTGGTAAGCTTTTATTTGGAGTTATCTCAGATGTCTTACTTTATAAACCTAAACTGTAACTACCTTTCTTAAATTTAATACTAGGCGCATATATATAGGATGTGCTTAATAAATTTTGCGAGAGATAAGTACTCTTAACTTATAAAATGTTGGCTCTAATTTACGTTCCTATACACTATTTGAAACTTTATTATTGTCCCTTAGCAAGTTTCAATTTAGTTATATCATATACATAAATTTATTAATTATATACACTTTAGAAATTAAGTGAGTATCTCTTTATATTACGAATCAATTTTTTCTCATCTTTATTCTTTCTCCCTCCTATATATAAATTTACCAATTATTATAATTTAGTTATGCAAAAAGAGATCCGTGTTGAAACTTATGGGTTGTTGCCTTGATGGAACTGGGTTTGATTCGTCCTTTCTTCATTTTATTGTCTTTCCTTGTAGCATAGTGAGCCTTATGTACTCTACCCTATAATATTTTTGACTCTAAAAGAATACACAAGCACAACGAAGAACAACGGAAAAGAGAGCATCAATTTCATGCTTATTGAAATTCCAGTAATGTAGAGCTAAAGGTGTTGCACAATTGGTGTTCAAATTGAAATTGTTAATTAATAAATTTTGAAGGTGTTTGACTCTCCATCATTGACAGCCATTAAAAAGCTTTGAAACTTTAAATAAGAATTTGGATTTACAAAAATTACTATTTGTTTGGATTAGGTGTTGTTGCAAACAAATGGGAAGAAGAAGAAGAAGAAGAAGAAGAAGAAGGCATGACATATAATTGTAGAAAGTTGTATTATGTTGTTTATATATATTTTTTATTTAAATATTGTATGAAAGTTGAACAATATTGTATAAAATTATATTTAAGTTGTATGATATTGTAGTTGTATAGGTAGAAATAATGTATGAAAGTTGTAGATAAGTTGTATAATATATAATTAATTGTATGAATTTATTTTTACTATGTATAAATCAGATACAAAATATACAAAAGACATATTGTATAAAATTTCTATAAAAAATGTATTTAAGTGGCATGTGTAGGCATATAAATTTTATTGAAATTAAATCCATGAAATAATTTGAATTATATTTTAAATTCAAGATATATTGGTCCAAATAAATATAATGGGCTAATATAATTGAATTAATAAGTCCAATATAAATGGATTAAATAAATAAATCTTAATCCATTGGGCTAGTCCACTTAATTGGGCTAACGTGATGACCCCAATTCATTAGGCCCAAGATTTCATCTTCCTAGAGGCCCAAATGGATGCCCACGTGTCAAATGACGTGGCACGCCAAGTCAAGCGGAAGAGCCAATATGACCATGCCACGTGTCAAAATGACAAGACATGCCAAGTCAAATTACAGGGCCAATGAAACTGTGCCACGTGTGCAAATGACATGTTCTGGCCAATCAAATGCGGCCATGTCACACTTCAATTTGATTGGTCAGAAAGAGTTTGTTCTTATCACAACTCATCCCTTCAACAACTATAAATAGGGGTCTTCATAGCTCAGACAGGAAGCCAGAAGTTATAACAAGAAGCAAGAGAGAGCTCGTGGATCAAACGCCGTAAATTTCTCTACAAGTTTCAAGCTTCAAGTAATCAAGTTCAAGCTTCAAGAAATCAAGTTCAAGTTCAAGAAATCAAGTTCAAGCTCGAGAACGAAGAACAAGTCAAGATTCAAGGAGTACTAGTTCAAATCAAAGTTCGTGCTAGTTGAATTCAAGATCATCGTTCGTGACAACAAATATAGTTTCGAGATCAAGCTCAAAGGCCCTTGAATTTATTTACTATTCAAAATAAGAATCAGAGGATTCATAGAGATTGTAACACTCAAATATTCGAAATTAAATACTACGATTGTTGCGATATTTTTCGGTCTTGATTATATTTTCTCAACGCATATTTATTGTCTACAAATTATGGCACGCCCAGTGGGACAATCTATGCCTCTCATCACAACTTTTCAATCACCAAAATTCAAGGACAATGAAATGGCTTCCAAGAAAATCAACTCCAGTTCGACTTCCGCCAAGGCTGATAATTCCAAGTTCTATGCTGATGTGGAAAACATACTCGAAGTTACCTTTGGAAGCTTTGGACCTGTTACGAGGAGCAAAGCAAACTCGTTAGGGCAACAAGCACCCTAAGTGTCGTCTGCATCTACCCCTATTTTCGGATCTTCATCCTCAAAAGGATCTTCCACAAATGCACCCGAAGGAGGAAGCGATGTCGCTGAAAAGATCAAGAAAACTCTTGCTCTGCTTGACTTCTCCAGATCCAAGCACTCTGCTGTGAAGGAATATGATGACGCTCAAGTGATGGATCCTCCCCACATACACCACATAGCGTGAACCAATCAATGATCATTCTGTGTGAAAATCCATGCTACTCTCCATCGTCCATGACAATCATGCAAGCCATGGTGACAAACAATTCAGTTGTGGAGGAGCAGCTGGCAAACTTGACGGAAGCAATCGCTGGCTTGACCAAGTGCATGCAAAATCAAGATGCTAGAATCGATAAGCTAACAGATAGGGTGGGAATCTTGATGGAAGAACAATCCACCCATGCACCTGGCAAACTCCCAGAAGTTCAAGAGATTGATGCTCCCCCACGACAAGTTGCATCCACTAAGGAAATTCCAGTCTCTTCGGAAGGGATGATTCCAATCAATCAACTAAAGGAGTTTATTGAAGGGACTATAAGAAACAAATATGAAGTTTCTTCCAAGTCCTCCTTTACCTCCGCAAAGTCGTACACTTCGAGGATCGATATGTTGAAAGTGCCTGCTGGCTATCAACCTCCGAAATTTCAACAGTTTGATGGCAAAGGCAATCCAAAGCAACATGTGGCGCACTTTGTTGAGACATGCAACAATGCTGGGACTTATGGAGATTACCTCGTCAAACAGTTTGTCCACTCATTAAAAGGAAATGCTTTTGATTGGTACATAGACCTCGAGGATGGATCTGTTGATAGCTGGGATCAATTAGAGCAATAATTCCTCAATCGCTTTTATAGCATAAGACGTACTATGAGTATGATAGAACTCACAAGTACTCGTCAACGGAAGAGTGAACCAGTTATCGACTTTATTAATCGTTGGAGGAATGCAAGCCTCAACTGTAAAGACAGGCTTAGTGAAGCTCTAGCATAGAGATGTGCATCCAAGGCATGCATTGGGTATTGCGCTACATCTTGCAAGGTATCAAGCCTAGCACATTTGAAGAACTTGCAACTCGTGCCCATGACATGGAATTGAGCATGGCCTCCGCTGGAAATGAAAGGCTACCCATCTATGAACCTCGCAAAGGGAACGACAAGCAAGAAGTTAGAAAATGGAGCAAGTTTATACCAAGATCTGAAACAAAGAAGCTATGAATGTCAACACATCACCTATGAAGTTCACGACAAAGGTGAGCAAAAAACAGAGTATGAAATCCACTTCGTTTCAAGATAAGCCAAGTGGAAAGCTAACTCTAAAAGAAATGTGAGAGAAAGAGTACCCATTTCTGGATTCTGATGTGCCAGCTATTTTTGAAGAACTCCTCGAGTTAAATCTCATTGAGCTTCCAGAGATGAAGCGACCAAATGAAGCTGGGAAAATTGATGACCCAAAGAACTGCAAATATCATCAACTTGTGAGCCACCCTCTAGAGAAGTGCTTTGTCTTCAAGGACAAAGTTATGGAATTGGCTCG